>WYDI02018197.1:0-11136 GCA_009867235.2 Psittacus erithacus
TGCAAATTTACTGAGGGTGCACTCAATTCCCTCATCCAGATCATTGATAAAGATATTACATGGAATTGTTTGCAGTACTGAGCCCTGGGGAACACCACTTGTGACCAGCAGCCAACCAGATTTACTCCATTCAACACCACTCTTCGGGCTCTGCCACCCAGCTAATTTTATACCTAACGAAGAGTACACCCATCCAAGACATGAGCAGCTAGTTTTTCCAGGAGAATGCTGCGGGAAATGGTGTCAAAGTCTTTACTAAAGTCTAGGTAGACAACATCCACAGCCTTTCCATCATCCACTATGTGGGTCACCTTATCATAGAAGGTGATCAGCTTGATCAAGCAGGACCTGCCTTTCACAAATCCATGCTGACAGTGCCTGATCCCCTGGTTGTCCTTTACGTGCCACATGATGGCACTCAAGGTGATCTGCTCCATTACCTTTCCTGGCACCGAGGTCAAACTGACAGGCCTTTAGTTTCTCAGGTTCGCCTTCCAGCCCTTCTTGTAGATGGGGGTCACATTTGCCAATCTCCAGTCAACTGGGACCCCCTGGTTAGCCAAGACTGCTGATAAATGATGGAAAGTGGCTTGGTGAGCACTTCTGACAGCTCCTTCAGTACCCTTGGGTGGGTCCCACGTGGTTGCATAGACTTGTATGTGTCTAAGTGGTGTAGCAGGTCAATAACCATTTCTCCTTGGATTATGGGGGCTTCATTCTGCTCCCTATCCCTGTCTTCCATCTCAGGGGGCTAGGAACTCAGGCAACAATTGGTCTTACTATTAAAGCCAGAGGCAAAGGCGGCATTAAGTACCTCAGCCTCTTTCTCACCCTTTGCCCTGCATCCAATAAAGGATGGAAATTCTCCTTAGCCTTCATTTTGTTGCTAAGGTATTTACAGAATAGAACATGGAATTTGTATTACAGCAGTAATATAAATATAGTAGAAATATTCTATTTCTTCTTTTGCCAAGACTGCATTTACCAAATGAGTGATATGCTGTAAGTATCATTTGCCTTCACTTAGATCCATCATATTCATTATTCCCTCACTTCCACAGAAACAAAAAAATAATAGGATATGCTGGTGATGGTTGAGCTAAAATGTGGTTTATGGCTGTCTGCATGCTTTCTATGCTTGTACAACAACATTTAACATAAAAAAAAATAAGTGGCATAAAGTTTATTTTGTGTAAGTATAGGCTTTTAATAAAAAACAATGTCTAAGAATCCATAATATGTTTTTTGCCAGCTCCCCTTTAATTTGCAGTCTGGGTGATGTTGGAGCTATGGGACGGATGTTGTCATTATAACTTTGAAAATGACTATCCAGACCATTTTGATCTTGTTCTCTATCAGTTAACGATATCCCAGGAGGCTAATGATGGGCTTTCTTATGGTTGTGGCATGTCACTCCTTGCAATTTTGATTTTTATACCCTGCAGTCATAAGCTTATGATCTAAAGTTCTGGAAAGGAACCCTTCCATGCTCTTGCCTTTATAAGTCGTTTTTTTTTTCTTTCATTTTAAGATAATGTCCTTTGCTTTGTAATTTTACTTGCATTTTTGCATGTTATTTAGCACTTTCTTGCATACATGCACTGGAACTGATGTTTGTGGTGATTGTTAATTCACAACAAATATCACACAAACGTGGTAAAGACTCACTGTTTGTTCATTTGTAATGATAACCTTGAACATCTCTTGATGAGACCTTGTTATTTGTTCATTTTCCTTATTTCTTTAATCATTACCTTTTGGACTCTGCTTTACTTTACTCAGAAGTAGCCCATTGATACAGACTCTTCAATGGTATGATTCCTTATTCAGTACCAATGTAGCAAAGACTTTCACTTGATTTGCCAAAACCTAAACATCTTCATTTCATTGGGGTCCACACTCCTGCCTCAGCTGGCAATGCTGAGAATGCAATAATAATAAAATAGTTAGATGCATACAGAGATCTTCCTATATAAATAAGAGATATTGTTTGACATCCAGAATAGAAAATCATACTGTCTTTTACTAATAAATGGTATTTACCTTTCGTATTTAATGCATACAGGATAGAAAATTAAGGGGGTTTTGATGCTACAACTGGCAAAAGGAAAAAGAAAAATTACAAAGGAGTAGTGCTTTCTGTCAAAGCACAGACCTGCTTCATATCACAGTAGCGACACACTGATTCACAGCAGCTACAGCCTATGTATCATGCTTCTGGATTACAGTAATAGAAAATAAATTAAATGTTTGGGTTTCAAAATATTGGCTAGATCTTTTATTTATTCATTTATGTACAAAAAACTTGCTTTTCAGAAAATGTAGGAGGACGCTGGAGGGCATTTGGCTAAACCAGAATGAAACACCAGGAACAGAATTACAGAGCAGTCTTTCTTCTGTCAGAAAAAACATTGCCACTGTCTTATTGTCCAGAGCCAATCGCACCAGCATGAGACTAGGCCCTGCTTTCAAAAGACATTGTACTGATCTATACTAATTTATTAATCCCATCCCTTGAGCAGGCATTATTTAATTCCATACACAGACATAATTTATTAGCAGGCAGATCAGAAAATTCATGGAGGTATCATGATGTTGCTGGGTTTGATGCTAATATTTACACCACTTTCCAAATTCTTATTCATTAAATAAGAAACAGTGCAGAATAGCATCCACTTTATGGTGCTATTCCAAGACTACATTTCGTTGCCAGAAGTGATTCAGCAAAATTTAAGACACAGGACAGACAAAAACCATCTGCCAGGACTCTTAAAAAGGGGGTCTTGAGGTCTCTGAAGTGACTTAGAAATTTTTGAAGGACTGACTCATTCCCTGCTCTTCAGACAAGAATGACTTTCTGAATCATCATGCAAGATAACACACATTTAGCTGTCTGCTATGTTAAAATCTCTTTGGTAGGGAGCCTTTTCAACTCACTGCCATCCCATCTCCATTCATACCCCCCTCCAAAAGAGCCCGAACAATTTGAAGGTTGCCCTGCAGCAAGTGCCTAGCTTTTGTTCTGATGCTAGTTGTGTCATCCACAGCAGGCAGGGCCAATGAGCTTGACATGGGTTAATCACCTTAGCCTGACGTGCTACCCAGAACTGGTGCTTTTTGCTGAGAAACTCACAGGACTGCTCTGTGTAGGTACAGAGTTCCTGTTACAGGTACTGCCACGTGTACACAATATCACATATGTGCCAAACCTGGGTGCAAGACCATAGGATCAATGAGAATGGCGCTGCTGCTTTTAAGGTTAAGCAGTAGTTTAGAAGCATGCAACCAACAATCACTAGGTGATAGCTGGTAAATAAATGAGCACACTGTGCTGTCAGATTCTTATTGCCATGTGTTAACATCAAAGCCAGTGGAGGTATTCTGGGTTTGCACTGGTGGAAATGAGACCAGCATCCTGCCTGCTGATGTGAAGCTACTATAAATATAGAAAAGAATAACATATTAAAATGAAATGTGCTTCATCCTTTTATACACAGTTTGATTGACTTCAAAGTGGCTTCCTCATAGCATAGGAACCATCTCATTTAAAAAAAAAAAGGAAAAAAAACCAGAAACAAGCTCAATTGTTTGTATCTTGTATGTAGTATACTAACTCAAATAGTTTCAGTGCAGTTTTAAAGATATGAAAAGTAGCAGTCTTGCATGTACTTTTTTTTCCATTGCTCATTGATCTTCTATATTAGGCACAGTTTATCCTTCCACGGATACCCTTTCTCCCTGCCCTCTGAGTAGCTGTGTGCCTGATGTCAGGCATGTCATTCGTTCTACAGGATGAGGTGGGAGACATGGAAATGTGCTCTGTGTTACCCCACAGTCATGCATACTAGCCCCACACACACCTGGGGGCATCCCCCTGCCCATTCCCCTTGCATTCACCCAACAGCTGCAGCCAATAGTCTTTCTTCCCCAACATGATCCCCTCAGAAGCTGCACCGGTGGCAACAACAGATCATTGGGCATGGGTATCAAGTGACACCTGATGCATGGTATATTGTGGGCTGCCTGGATGCCCCCCTGGGGGGCCAGCAGAAGTTTGGAAGTCTAACACCTCCAGGCAGTGCTTTTCTGGGTTTTTTGAGACGCGGCTGAACCCTGCCTAGTTCCCAGCATAGTGTGTATGTGTGTGGGGATGCTGCCCACCCAGTGTCCTGGGGAAGCTCAGATGCAGCATAGAAACCATCCCCCAGAACACTGCAAAGGGGCTGGGAAGAAAAGTTCTCAGTGAAGTTCACCCTATTTGCATAGCTATACTGAAGTCATAAACTTCTTAATTTCCCAGTCTTCAATAAAGTCTGAGAGGATAAAGGAAGGCACAGTTTCTGTATGCAAGAAATAAGCACATTGTGATACTCAGAGCAAAGGCACACTCACACGGATGCCACAAGCCTTTGCTTACTCTCCACCTGACTAGAAGTATATGCCTTCCTTGGGGGGGGGGGAATATATATATATATATATATATTTAATTATTCAGTTCTGCTTCATCTACACTCAGGAATACCTTATCATTATTATCATTATTCACTTGTGTTACATCATTATCCTCTAGCCGAAATCCAGGGTGAACAGTTTGGTGTTGAGTGCTGCAGAAATATGAAAGATAACAACAGTGGCTACTTCAGACAGACGAAAGTGTACATTTTTGGCTCAGTCCTGGCACTTTCTACAAAAGCATGAACTATGCAATGTTTAAGGCCAATGTTTTCCTACCAATAATGGAATTAAACAATTACCCCAAACAAATAGAGGCATGAGGAGGAGGATAAAGCAGGGATAACCTGAGCATGTGTTTATGTAGATTAGCTCTACTCACCATCTGCCTCCTCCTAAACTGCATGTTCAATATAGAACTGGGTTTCACAAAGGGGTGTGAATTTTCTTGGTGCATTTGGCAGAAATGGCTGTTTCCTGTAAAATAGTTTGCTAATGGTACACCTCCCGCCCCATCATGATGGCTGCCTTTCAGCCACGTTGAAAATATGCACTGTACATTTGCACTGTGGTTCTTTGTATATAATATGTATAAGCTACGTAGCAAGACTAATATATATATGCATGTTCTATCTTTGCACATATGCATGAATATAGACACATACAAACATATTTCTCCTTACGTATGCATTTACACATTAGAGTTCTGTATGACGAACTGTCTTTCAAAGGTATGTTAGAAGTGTATACCTGGATATTCATGGAGGAAAGGAAGAAATAGAAATCCAAATGCAGCATATTAATTTTTATTATTATAATAAATATCTTATTTGCAGGGAAAATTCCCTTTTTACAGAATCAATGGAAAATTATAGGTCTTGATGTATTTCATGCATTAGTTGCCTATTCAGCTTTGTATCGGAAGGAAACAAACATATTGACCAGCTGCTCTTAACATTTGAAAGATACTGCTTAAAATAAGCCAGTGGTTAAAAGTGTCAGAGATGACGTAATTTTCATTCTTATGGCTACAGTTCCTCTTTACAACCTTTGGACCTGGACTAAAAATGCTCTTCTTGAAGGAGCTGAATCCATGGCTTCTTGGGCTGTTGGCTTCTAGAAGAAAGGGTTTTTCCTACTCTGAAGAGCCAGCTCCCCCTCTTCCACCCACATCTCATTCATCCCTGCCTACCTTTATAAAGGCTATTCTCTCCCAGGCACAGAGAAGCAACCTCTAAGGTCTGAAATACAAATGAGCAGGAAGGGTCAGAGACGTAATAGAGTCTCCCAGCCTTCAGATACCAAACTTGGTAGCCCAGGTTTGCTTCAAATTGAGTGGACTGATCAGCAGTGAAAGTGGATTAACTTCAAATGCACATGATATTCCAGCTCTCCATTAGCAATCTTGTAGGTTTAGGGCTTTTATAAGCAAACATGATGCTTTGCTCTGAGCTTTGAAGGCAAAACATAGAGCTGAATAGATCAGGCCCCATACATTTATTACTACGTTTCAGAAATGACCCCATTTATATTTTTGACTGCTAATTTACACTCCACAGAACTCTTTTGGCTTCTTCACAAGGGTTCCACAAAACGTAATGATACAAACATACTGCTTCCAGTTTTTCTCAGCTATAAACAGTCAAGGCAATCTTGCCACTAATGTTATTATTTCCCCAAGGTATTCCTCCATGGCCCCAGAAAATCTCCTTTAAAAGCCAGGGCAGGAAAAAATATCAAGATCTGAAAGGCTGCAGGGGACACAACTCCTGCACAGGCCCATGTGGATTTTGGGCAAGCACTGGGAGCTGATGCCTTTGCTCATTGCTTAACAAGAGGACAAAAGCAGAGTCCTCTCATAAGAGTCCCTTGCATATACATAGATGATACAGTGCAGGGGCAAAAACAGGATGCCTCATCTACTCCTGCAGTTTCCTATAAGGCCTCTGACTGCAGAAAAGCCTCAGGTTTGGGTTTTGTAAATGCCGCCTTCCCCATCTCTGCTGCTTTTTTCTGTTTTGCTGTGTTTGAATCTCACTTTGTTCAATCCATCTTTCATATCCATCAGGGCTGCTTTCCTCTCTTCCCCTTTTTCTCTTTCCTAACTAGACATTTCGAAGATGCTTTGGCTTTGTTGTTTTTCTTTATTTTTGTTGTTTGGGGTTTTTTTAACAGCCTTAGACACTGTCTATGCTGTCATTTCCAATCACTATATTTCTTTGTGTGTTTTCTGTAGGGAGAAAGTGAGCACAAAGAACATTTGTAATGAATCAGGGACTTTGAAAATTGATCAAACTTCTCTTTTTCTTTTTTAATGATTAGTTTGACATTAGTCTAACTAATGTCTAGTTTAATAAAGCTGATGTCTGCTTGCTCAACACAGGAGGACAATTACTAAAAAGAGGACATTTAAATAATCAGCAACAGAGCTGTGTTGCTGAAAACAGGAAGCTTCGAGTCAGGGTGGATCTGTAACGGTATTATACCTGCAATTCTAGTGCACTGCATGAGAGGAACACCTGAGCTCTACAAAATCAGATAATCAGGGCAATGGAGGCTTTACTTGCATGAAAAAAAAACCAACAGATAAATTGCATCTCAGGACAAGCTTCAAAAACAAATAAATGAAAAGGGAGTATCTTAGCCTGTTGCTGCAGCCTTTTCCAAGGTAGGGGCATTGTACTGTAGGACTTCAGAGAAGACACTGCACAGGTAGAAGTCCAACTGCCTTCCCCGACCTCTAAAGTTTTCGCAAGTACTCTCCCCCTCTAATTTCAAAAGCACTGTACTTGGACTTTCAATTTTCTCAGCTTTTTTCTCATCAATGTATTTACTGTTGCCTCCCTGAATCTTTGGAGACTCTTGGGTTTGCTTGCTTTCCATTGTTGGGGAGTCTTAAAACTGAAGATAAAGTACCTCACAGAATATCCATCACAAAGACCTATTAAAGGATAGCAGCAGGATTTGAATCCCAACATGCTTAAAGTTGCTTGATAACAAAATTTTCTGCTTTTTCCATTTCTGATATATTTCGGGATGCTGCCACCTCCCTCAAAGCCTTTGGCTACTTGCCATCATCCTGAAAGGCAAACTGCCACAAAAGTCAATGGGAGATTAGCATAACACTCAGTGACAGTTTTGGCATGTTGCATCCCTAATACTGAATTTGCTTGAAGGTTCATAAGATTTAATCACTGTTCATATCAACCTCTGCAGTTCTTTATAGTCATCACGTCAAGTTATCTCCAGACTTTAGCCACTTCTGCCTATTTTAAGGTTCTATTTTCAGTATTAGTTTTTAAACTCCTGCCTCTAAAACCAAATATGGAACATATAGGCTTTTTTTTTGCATGCAAGTGGATATTCGTTCATTCAAATTCATACATTCATTGTTAGATTCTTTCTAGTTTTCTAGTTAGCCTTTGCACACATACAGAAATGATACTTCTGAAAACAGAAATAAAAGGAGGTTCAGCATATGTACATGTGAACTCAGATGTTAGTTTAAATCTCACTGGCATTTTGACTTTTACCACTCATCAACTCAAATTCAGAGGCAGGAATGTGCAAAAATAAGAAGAGGAGGAGGTTATGTTTTAATCCAAAATATGAGCAACAAGTGACACTACTGAAATTGGGCAATCATTTAACCAAGAGAGTGAAGCTATTTCAGATTTATTTTGGATGAAACCACGAAGTGTTACTAATCCCAACTGAAACACAGCAGACACAATCACCATTTATTTGGAGAGATAAAACTGAAAATTTGCAAGCAATTTTTTTACAAACCCAGGACACTTCATAATTCTACACTAAACTTTTGCAACTGAGTCCAAATACAACATAGTGTATAACCTTTAACAAGCAGCAAATAACATCTAGATCAAACACTAAATAAACTCTAAAGTTGGCAAGTGAGTATCCCTTATCAAAATTGGAGCCATTAATCAGGATCTCCACCAGAACCTTTCAGCTGTCACCTGCGGACTACTCCCAGGAAAGCTGATTAAGAAAAGCAAGGACATAAATATGCACACAGAGTAGCACACATATATGTGAATTTTCCAGGGGGAAATGCCCCTCCAGCACAAAGCAGCAACAAGTGAAAGCAGGCCTGGCTCTGCAGAGAGTGGCCTGCAAGCCCATTTCTAGCTCACTACCTATTACCCTACATCATTTCAACCTTACTTTCACAAAGGTCTTTGCTACATCTTCCTGTCTGATTTGCCTCACTGTTGAAAGTGACCACAGAAAAAAATAGGTGTCTGATGTCTTTCACTGTCACTAGCAGCATGGAGACAAAAGATGCCCTTTGTAAACAAGAACCCCTGCTTGCTGCAATTCCAAACCATCAGGGCAAAACAGAGCCTGACAAGCTTACAACTGGTTCTCTTAGTTCCAGTTTTGTCAGGGTTTTGTTAGCTGAAATGCTGCTTTTCTAGCTTTTTTACTGGGCTTGACTCCAATATTTACATTGTATTGCCAATATCTGCTGTGTATTGTTTCTGTCACAGTGTTTCAGATAGCATGCACTTTCATTTTATAGCTCTCCTGCTCCCCTTTAACTTACAACCTTTACTGAAAATGAATGCATTTGTCTGCAGACTGTCAGGCAAAAGGACTGAATCACAGGCTTTGCAATCCACAGCAGCTGTATCAGGAAAGCAGTGATGGAAGACCAAAAACTGTCCTGAGATCAGCAGTTTATTCTGGAGGAACCTAACTTTCCATTGGAAGGCCAAGCACATTTCACTCATTGAAATGAAAACAAATGCCTGTTGGGAATGGACATCTTGATGCTTCCCTAAAACACTTCTTTGTTGAACTTTTCAGTATTTTGAAAACATTAATGTTCTTTTCTTCATATCTTTAATGCTCAAGCAACTCATAGTCCTCCTCAGTAGACTGTAGGTATTTGCACAAAGAGTTTCAGAAGCTGAACGGGGACTCTGGAACTCAACAGTGTTTGGCAACAAGGACAAGACTGCAGTGCCAGGATATTGCACGTTACAAAACAGAGGCAAAAGGGCATTTTGCTTTTGTTTCAACAATTCATTAAACACCAGACACTCAGGATCTTACATCTGTATTATTTCCCAGCAACCTAGAGGATGTTTTCAGTTGAAGAAATATATGTGTTTTGTGTTCAGGGCAGAGCAGGGTGAGCTCAGCAACAGTAGTCCTGGCAAGGAAAAGGGTTTAGCACTCTTACCAGGAAGAAGATGAGGTGGGTATAAGACTGCTTGTGTATGTAGGCTGTTGCTGCTGATATTCCCCTAGCACAAGTCTCTTCACAACCAGACTTGAAGCTAAAGAAGTTCTACCTGAGAGCACCATTTAGAAGATTGTACAGTTTTCCAGGGTTTTAGGTGAAAATCGACAGTGGATAAAGTAAGCTGTGTAGGGCAACAACAGGTTAAGCCAGTCTCCTGCCTGCTGCCCCTCTGCACCACTGGTAGTGCTCTGGAAGCGTGTGGTGGCAAGACCATGCACAGTTGCCTTTATCACAGGCCATGGATGGATATCTTTGCTCCTCTGAGTGCAGCTGAATGGAAATCTTGTGGCAGATTCCACTGACTGGACCCAGCCTTTGGAATGGCAAAAGGGCTGGAACATGAAAAATGGGCAATGACATCAGTGTCACATGTCTTCTCTTACTCACTTGGCTACTGAGCTGGTGCTTAGGCTCTCTTGCTAGCTGTGTGCAAAGTATTGACAACTCCTACAGTAATGACCTTGGCACTGGTCAGAGCAATAGGATCTTTACTGAACCTGAAGTTTTGGAGTTGAAGGACTTTGAGGTTCTGTGATAGGTATGTTTGAACATATTTCTGAAAAAAATAAAAATAAAAAAATAAAAGAAGAAATCAAGAACCACAATGAAGAAGTTGATGGTGGCATTTATGTGTGATCCATGCAACTGAGAGTGAAGTCTGCATCCTAGTAAAACATGCAATTCATGTTTACCAGGGTTTGTTTGAGACCTAGAGCAATACCAGTTCTTAAGTTTAAGCTGGGGTGGGAGAGGGAGCAATAGTAAGGGAGAGGGGTGAGAGTCGGAGATGTCACTTGATGCCACAATCTAGAAGAAATATTCAAAATTTGGATGCCCTTATTATGGAAAGGAAGAGGTAAAAAAACCCCAAAATAAACTGAGAGAACACTGTTCAACCATTTACTGATCACACATGATTGTTCAGGCAAATCCATCTGGTATGAGATGCCATGGAGGCTTACTGTATTCCTATATTGCAGTATTTCCTATTGCAGTGCATTTATTTTTATGGCTGTGATAGGGAAACCTATTGAAATAAAAAAAATGAACTAAAAACTGTATGGAGCCCTCAGAACTCTTCTGGCTGTTCTTATGAGTTCTCATTTGCCTCTCTAGGTTACCTCAGGCAATGGTCTGATCTAAACACCACTCCCTCCCCAAAACAAAACAAAACAACAAACCAATACAAACCACCCCAAACCACACTAGACAATCGTGATAAAACTTGTCTTAAAGGAACATGTATTCTTGCCTCTCAGAGCTTGAGATACAGCCTTGAGGACTAAAAGAAATCTAGTAGTGACCTAGACAAGTCACCTAGGCTGGCCAATTGGAAAAGAAGTATTGAGATCTGAGTAGCAGAGTAGCAGACAGCATTTCTTTTTTGAGGAGAGGGGAGGAGAGGAGAG
>WYDI02018197.1:20505-45526 GCA_009867235.2 Psittacus erithacus
CTCTGCTTCCTCCTGGCTTCCCCTCCTCCCAGGGCAGAGCATGAGGCTCAGAAAGTCCTTGATTAATGTAAACATTCGAAGCAGTAGCTACAAACATCAGTGTTATCAGCGCTGTTCCCAGACTGAAGGTTAGAAACACAGGACTGCGCCAGCTACTAAGAAGGAGAAAAAATGATGGCTACTGCTGAACCCAGGACACTAGCAAAGTAGGTGAAAGCACAGTGACCACAATGAGCAGAAGAAGCAAGGAGCGGTTACTCTATACCTATACATGGCATTTGTACAGCCACTATGTAATCCCACACTTCTGCCGAGAGCCTCCATGGTGAACACATTGCAGCACACTGTAAAGAGCTTGGAGGAGAAAAAGGGAAACAATGGGAGGTCAGGAAAAACTTTGCCAAGCAAGCAGAGTCTGGTCAATTTAGCAGAGGGAAGGTTACAATGTGACTTACTCCCTGTCTGGGAGTAGCGGCATGTAGAGGTGATTACTACTGGCAGAAAGCTTTTCAGCGGGCAGAGATTTAACAAGATCAAATGGCTAGAAGCAGAAGCCGGCTGAATTCATAGTGAAAAAAAAAATAGAAAGAAAAAGGCTCCTGTTTAGAAATCAGTAAATGTAGTTAATCAACAGAGCCATCTTCTAGGCCAGTGCTCTCACCTCAGCTTTTTAAATCAAAACTCCCTAAAGATGTGCCAGGATTTAAGCTCTAGAGGTAGGAATAGCTCGGTTAACTGCTATGGCCTAGTTACAAAACCATGACAGCAGTCACTGCAAGTCTGACTTAGAGGTCCATGTAACACCTTTGTCTCCAAGAGAGGCCAGTGCAGACAGGAAGGGAGGGCTGTGAGGGGGGCCAGGCACAGCTCAGTGCTTCCAAAGGGCAGATGCCTCAGTCCCTGTGGCTGGCAGAGCCAGGAAACAGCCTAAGGAGAGCTGCACATCCTTGGGGCAACCTGTTAGCCTCTGTTGCACCACAAGAACTGGCATGGTGACCTGCCTGCTAGAAACCAGGACAGGCAGTTAACACATACGCCACCAGGAGAAAGACCAAATCAGCAAGCCTAGGAAAGGCATCCAAAGGCAGTGAGAGGTCTGGCAAAAAGAACTCTCCCTGCTGGGGCCTTGGACCGAGGAGATTGCGCAGCTTAGCCACTTCCCTCCTCCACTGAGGCCACCTGCCCCCATGGTCAGCAGCTGCTGCTGTGGTCCTTGGGCCCTTATCACTGTCCTTCATCTTCCCAGTTTTCTTCCTTTTATCCACATCTCTTAGTGATGTGCAGTGTGATGAAGGTTCCAGTACACAAATGCTTAAGCACAACTTGTCCCTGTTATGTGGCCACCAGGACGGGGTGAATGCCTGTTAGATAAAGCTGCATACCATCAAGAAGCTGGAGTGTTTCCAATGGGAGTCTTCCCAACAGAGACTTCTGCCAAGGTGAGAGCTTAGCACAGGGCTTCTGGAATGCTTAATGTAACAACTGCCATGAAAATACATAAAAAGGAAAAAAAAATAGAAATTATCCAGTTCTGTTAAAAAAACAAAAACAAAAACAACCCCACAAAAACACACACACACACCCAAAAAAAATACCCAAAAAAACCAACCCATTAAAAAAAACCAAAAAACCACCAAAACCCACACAAAAGAAAAGGGGTTTCAAAGTAAGAGCTATGTGAGAAAAAAAAAAAAATTGGTTTAACAAGAAAACAAAGGGGGAAATGGGCCTCCAATAAAAGAAATTGGGTGCTATAGATAGCCAGAAGACTGCAGCAGTTGCCAAAACTACTAACATGGTCACAGAACATACCTGGGAGACATTACAGCTGAGTGTCTTACTCCACTAAGGAAGCTGAATGTTTGCACTGCCCATATATAAACACATCAGCTCTTCAGAGCAAAGACTGCCTGCATGTAAATAGGAAACACAACTGGGACTCAGTAATTATTAACTAGAGTAACAAAATGTTCTGCTCAGCTCCCAAAAGAACACGTAACCCTCAGAGAGCTCTCTAGAAAACCCCCGCTCATTCATCATTATTTCTTGCAAAATGTCAGAAGAAAATTTCCCCTCTGTTAGGCAGCAGGGCATTTTACCTTCCTTTTGCAATTGGCAGCAATTTGTCTTTGGTACAGAAATGCATCATGTAAGACTATAAATCTCAGTGACCAGACCATAGACTTGTGCTTTTCTGGACTGCTGACCATGAATCCTTGCAGTAGCAGGGGTTACTGATCTACACATTCAAAGCTGGATGGCATTTGCAGAAGGCTCTATCACTTACAGCCTCACTGTGGTAAATCCCAGGGGGTTTGTTAGTTCAGCTCCTTGGGTCATCTCCATGCCTGCTTGAGTGGCCTGTGCTGCAGTCAGCAGCTCAGAAACAGCAACCTCAACTATTTGCATCCCTGCAGGTTTTTTTAAGCCATGCAGTGTCCTTCAACAATTAAAAGATGGGTGGCCCTGTTTCTTGTAATCAGGACTCTTCTGGTAAAGCAGGTTGGTTTCTGTAGACAGATGACAGGAGGCAGTTTATAGTGCAATTTCTGTTTCCCTTCACTAGGCATGGAGGCTTTTAATGCAGGCAGTACTCCACAGGGATTGCCCTGCCTGTCTCCTTGGTGAGGCAGGTGTTGTTTACCATGCTCACCCTCCCTTGGGATTTTTTCTGAAGGAAATTACTCTGCAGCATCTCCTTGAACAAAGCCAGCAGGCAACAAACATGTTGATGAGGATATGACCACGTGACCCTGTTACTGTCTTCTCTGTTATCATTCTGAGAGATGTTTTGGCTGAATCTAGCAAGTTGCAGTTTAAGATAGCCATAGCTGCTTCCAACAGGTTTCCCTAATGGCGTTTCATGTCAGATCCTGAGTTGTGCCCATTGCCACAAAAGTAGCTTCTGTGAGTTTGTGAGGCTGCACCCTTGATAGCTTCATGAATGTTTCTTTTTTTAGTAGTGTTAAGTCTCTTCACCCCAGTATAACAGCAGTTAGAGCCCTACCTTCTCTGTACATGCTGGGTTTGATAAAAAAGTTTTGCTTCTATGGGGAACACAGGATTTCCCATTTGGCAATTTGTATATTTTCCCTTTTACAATCAATCAGTGCAAAATTCCTGATTGGGTATCCTGCAAGTTCAGCCTCTTGAGAAGAATATGAACCTTATGTCCTCCAGTTTACACAATTATTGGTTTAATGCTTGGTATGTTTTATATTTGTATGTCTGAAGGGCAGTTCAGCTAATAGCAGCTCCTGGTGCTGTGCATGTAGGGAAATGTGCAGGTATTCAAAAAGCAGAGCTCTTTAAGGGAAAATAATTTCCATTTCCTACTGAAGCAAATTTTTTGCAGAAGCCTTTCTTATTAAGAAGTCTTCAAACAGTTTTTAATGGACTTTTAAAACATAAGTGTTTGGAAATAGAGAAAACTCCAACATGCCTGATAGGATGTCCCACATAGCCTTGCTCATCTGGGTTACAAAGCACCTCACTGATACTGAGGAAAAACATACAAAGAATAATTTCTGAACATTCTATGCAGGTATCAGCTATTATTTCCTTTTGTCCTCTGAAACAGCCTTGAAACAAAAACTTTCTCTCTGGAAACTTACACTTCGGGCTGAGGAAACATCAAAACAAAGTAGGTAAGGAATTCAAAGAAAATTATCACATAAGAAATGCTGTACCAGATTAACCCATCTTCATCTCTTGTTGTGCCCCATCACTGGCCGCTGCCAAAAGCAGTACTTGGGGTAGGACAAAGCTAGTGTGTTGTGAAGCTGCCCCAGCAGAAGCTTGGAGCCCAGGACAGGCAGGGCAGCTGGGCTTGTAATTAGCAGCTCCTAATGGCTTTTGCTCAGTGCCTTTTACACCACTGTGGGATTTTAGCACCTACTGTATCCTGTGCCCAGGAGTTCTCCGGCTCAGCTGCTGGGCATGTGGAAATGTATGTCCCTGTGGCACAGCTCAGGATGGAAAAGGCATTAAGCTGTTGCTTTTCTCCCTACATATCCACAGCTGTTGGGTGTCTACAAAGCCTTCTCACCTCCACCCTGTCAGCTCCTTTCCAAGGCAAACCCCTCAGATTCCTTGGGCAGAGGCTGTGACTGTTCCTTCAGCATCACAGAACAAAAGGTGTGCCCTATTGAAGCGACACAGCTCTCATCTCTCCCATCACACCCCCTCTAGCACAGTGCCCATCATGGTGCTAATTAGTCCGCAGCAGTATTAGCCAGGTCAGACAGATTAGCATACTGTAAATTGAGTTCTAGAGGCAGTTAAACCCTGATACTTGAATTAACCTTTAATTAAAAATAAGCAGAAAACAGTATCTCTCAACAAATTGCACCAGATAAAACACAGAAATCTGATTGGCCTCGTAAAAATTAAGGATTAAGAAACAGTCATAAACAGAAGCAAGAAGAGCAGATGCTGGTTTTATGGTCACCAGCTCTTAGTTTACAGTCAGAAGATATCAAAAGGAATATGACCGTATCTTCTTAAGTCTGTCACTTTTGCTGTAAAAGGTGAAAATTGTAACTACAGTTTCGACAAATAGGTCGAGAGGAAACAAATACATTTCAATGGGTAAGTGAAAAGAGTAACATGGAGCATTTCTAAAAATACTACCGACGTTAATAGAAAGACATGAGCTAGCAATTTAGCAACAGACAGGGGAGTCAGCGGCTCCTGATTTCCACCCCCAGCATCCTTTGTGGGCTTCAGCAAGCCAAACTAGGTATTGATCAGAGGCATTTAGAAGACTCTGCCATTTCAGTGCTTTCTACGTAAATCAACAAGTTTTAGCAATGTCCTTCATGCACTTTCAGGAGTTTCTGGCACATCTTCATTTTGTATAAGAACATCAGGCCACTTCAATGGGCATTTTTGGAATATTGGTTATTTCAGTTATGGTAATAAGGAGCATTATAAATTCCTTGGCAGTTCTGCTGTTGCTGTTAGAGAAAAAAATTAACAAATATGAAGCTGTCATTATTTGGAGACTGTGTCATGCTCAAGAGATAACATTACTCATTACCTTCCCAGGTACATGCTTATGAAAATTAATCCATGTTTCTAAACCACAGCAGAGATGACAAATACAGTTCAGGTTGTGACTGGCTGATTTATTTCACATCTGCTGTAAAGGAGGTGCCACAGGGTAGAGGACAAGCAACAGCTCTTGTGCATCTCCCAGACTTCCCTGTAGTTTTTGCAAGGCTGGGTGGACCACAGGCCTGAACCCACTGGTCTGGCGGAGTTAACCCCCACTAGCTCACCAGCTAAGTTGACATGATGGATCTCAGCTTGATCCCACCCTCATGCCATCTTTGATTGGAAGCTTGTAGCTATATTTTATTCCAAAGACTCACTCCAGATACCCAGGCAAACGATACAGAGCGAAGGGCTGAACATGCAGCTCATCACCCAGCTGCACATTCTTACCACTTGCAGTAAGTGGAAGGTGGCTTACGTCTTCCACAGGGCAAGCCATTACATGTGTCTGTAACCATTAAATCTCTCTGAGGTTTGTATTAATTTCTCAAAGTGTCTATTTATAGCCGAAAAATAATCTCTGTATTTTTAGAGACACATTTGCTGGATCTTTTTAGTGACAGCAGTCAGAGCCAAAATAGCCATACCCTCAAAAAGACAGGAGTTTTTTCCATACCCTTCCACCAAGACAGTATTTTTTGCACATATCAAAATCCCATCTTAAGGGTACGCATTATGCAAAAGCTGCAGGTGTCTCATTTCAATCACATCCCTGCAAAAAGAGAGTGCCGAGTCCTGCTATGAAGGTGGCTATGGACAAGAAATGTAACCAAAAACTGGAAACAAAATTGCCTGATGGGTAAGAAATAACTTGCAAAAACAAGGTTAAAGCTGAGTTGTCCCTATGGTTATACCTGTGGTACCTCTTGATTTGCAATGGGATATTCCAGTGAATTTTGTAGCAAAACCTGGATGCTATGAATCCACATGCATGGGCTTGAAAACGGTGATGAAACAACTTTTCCGAGCAAGGTGCGAGATGTAAGCTGCAGTCTGGAATTTTCTAACACTTAGTGTCAGAGCTAATAATAAGGATGAAAAAGGCAAGAGAAATAATTATATTAGTAGAGATAAAGCATGGGAAAAGGATTTTTTCCCCTTTCTTCTGGAGTTTCCTGCAGAATTGGCTAAGGTCTGTGATGACAGTTTGGTGCTTGATGATAGTTTGGCGCTTAAGTGCAGGTGGAGTTGCAAAATCCGACATGAAAAAATGCGTAATTTTGATTGCAATGGCTTATTATTGCCTTCTTTTGTGAGGTACTTGCAGGTTTTAAGGTTAAGCCCTGGAGAAAAAGCATTAGATATGAATTTATGCTTGCTGGAAAAGATGGAAGTCAATACGTTACTTGACCTAATTTGAAACTTTTATGCTTATTAAAAATTATAAAGAAAAAAATATTATAAGAGGAGATAGGCTTGAAACACTGGCAAACAAGAAGGGCAGCGAACAACCCATTGGTTTAGGAAGTAACTGAAAAGCAGCATCAAAAATAAAAGCTAAGTTACATGGGAGATTCTCAAGTGATCATAAATGACTTTAGAATGTTACACAGTGACATTCTTAGAGGTAGGTCAGCTCCAAATACTTGTCTGAAGGGGTGTTTTTTACCTCCTATGTCTTTGCCATGAGTTTTTCTCCTTTCTTTCACCACTGCTATGCTAATAAGAACCTAGCTTCTGTCACTTTGTTCCTGTCACTGACCCTGGCCCCTATTCTTGCATGTCATATATTTAACGTAATTGAATTAATCCCTTTTTACAGCAGGAGGTGAAATATTGCCCATCAGGGATTACTTTCACTTTTCCCCTCTTGTAAGCTTAGCTAATTCTTCACACAGGAATTCCCTATGTCAAAAAAAGAAATCAAGATTATGAAAGTAAATGAAAAAATGCCTAGATGGAGAGATTCAGATGCACACAACCACCATGGCTTGTCTTCATTAAGTGTTTCATGCCAGTGGCCATTGTGAAAAATGACTGATTGAAGTAAGAATGATTTTTAGCAGGCTAGGTGCAGGTATTAGGTGGACTGATTTCAGATACAACCCTGGTATTGCTAGGAAAGTACCAGTGTTAGATGACCAGTAGATAAGTAGATATAAATGGACATATAGGTACCCTTTCTGTACCTGTGTTTGAAGTATTTCCATCTGTAGGTCAGTGTGATCACATGGTTCATCACTTTCCCTGTAGATTAAGTTTTGTGTCTTAGAAAGCTTGAGCAAACTCGGTTTTGTGAAATCAGAGAAAGTCAGAAAGCCTACTGCGTGCTTCTCCACCGTTTCACAATACCCTCTTTTCATGCTCTCTTGGGGAAATCTTCCTTAGTACAAACAAAAGATTCAGTCTTGCTTGAGAAACTCAGGCCTTTTGCCCTTACTCACAGCCACACGAACTCTTAGGTTGAAAAAGCAAAAGTAAAACCTTGACATCTGCTGCTGAGACATCTAGCTGCTACAAAATATGTTACTGTTCTGAAGCAAAAATTGCACCGACACATGATCTGTGATTTGTCTTCAGCTGCATTCGAAGTGTTAAAATCCAGCTCTGTGCAAGCTGGCAGATCAGAGAAAGGGTGAGCCTTGCATGAGCAGCAAACCTCACTCCTGGGAAACCTCTGGCAGGATCATCTATTTGAACATACACAATTCAGGGGGGAGGCAGGGCGAGGGGGTCAGAGGATCAGTTTGCTATACAACTCCTGCACTGAGAACTGTAGAGCAATGAGCAGAAAACTTATTTGAATTTAACTTTTAAGTAAGTGGCGTGTCTCATAGGTTCAAACATCAGAGAATCACAGAAGCTTTGGCTGGGGTGACACCCTGGAGATTTTTGCTCTGACCTTTTCAGCTCTCTAACAGGTTGCTGGGGCTTTGCCTAGCCAAGCCTTTAAAGCCCCTAAGTATGGACACCCACCTGTGGGCCACCTGTACCAGTGCTGCACAGCCTCCTAGTGAGTAGGGAGCCGATCCAGAGCTTGCAAGCTACAGCACTGCAGCATCATCTCTGTGGCTGCCGCTACCTGGATGCTGTCAGTCCCATCACCTCGACAGTCACTCCTGACACAACTGCTGGCAACTCAGACTGTGCTTTAGTCTCTTCCCTGCAGACCAGTCCAGCTCCCTCAGCCCACAGTGTGCCTCAGGACCTGACGTCTCAAAGGGTCTCTGCTGAATACTCATCAGGTTCCTCACATCCCTTTTGAACAAGGGGCTAAATCCCCGGCATAGCAACCCAGGTGCAGCCTCACTTGAGGCAGTGGAGAAGGAGGTCATAACTCCCCAGGGTGCAGTGACCATGCTACCCAGTATATGGTGTGACTTCATCATTTAGTGCTCACTGGAAAAGACAGTAGGAAAAAATCTGAGAGAAAGGAAGATATTTAGCAGTATTAAGAGTTATTTTCATGCAAGCAATAATTTGCTGATGAACTTATTTTCCTTTGCTTTTACCTACTTTCTTCGCAAAGTTCACCAGACACAGGACAAAATCAACAAACTTTGAGTGTTTGGAGTGTGATTAGGAGTGAAGAGGAGTGTAGGTGTGTATGCAGTCCTCTAAGACATGTGAGAATCACAGATAAAACTGTTCACTGCTAGTTTTTGTATTTATGAATTATCATGGAGCACGCATTGATATTACTTGAGAAAACAGAATTCTTCAGCCAGGCTCAAGGAAGTCCAGGTTATAAGGGCATGGGAATAATGATCCACAGCTAAAGCAAAAATTCTAATTGCAAATTTTTTTTATAGATCTAGTATGATAAAGTTATTTATATATTGCTGTAGTAAACTGATGAATTACTTCAATCACAGAGTCTTGCAGCTTTGGAGGAGCATAAGGGAAGCTTGGAAATCACTGTTTGAAATGTTTAGTCCCGGCGTTCTTAATAGTGCAGCAGGCTGCTGTTCTCAAAGGCAGAGTTAGGCTATCTCATGCATGAGTTGGCACAGCTATTTGAAAAAAATCAGACATTTTGTCAGGCTCCAAGAAATCATAGCCCAATTTAATAGAATGAAGTATGCATAACAAGCTATCAGTATACTACTTAAAAATAAAAAGCCAGATAAATAGTACCATGTTTCACAGTGAGAAAGACTGCATAAACCTTGTTTCCTTTTAATAATAGAAGGTATTTCTGAATAGCACCTTTTTGCTGCCTGCTATGCCTGTGCATACTCAGGCCAGCCATCATGAAGCTATTTTCCCAGCAGGTGACTTTTCAATAAGTCATTCCTGTGTGAAATTTCACTTGTAAATGAGAAAGTGGATCTATACAACCATAAATTTGATGGGAGACAAATTGCTGGTGGTGTTATTCTGGTGGTTGCTCTCTCTACGCAGCCCTGGTATGAGACAAAGCATGACACATCATTCACAGATTCATGCAATAAGGCGTAAATAATTGCAAGCTTTTTGATATTATTCCTGTCTTCTTTTAGCATGTGTCTTTAACAATTAACTCATTTGTATCTTAAGTGTATCTCACTCTGTATCTTCAGTCATTTCTGCAGTTTCGCTTATTAACCTTGGGATAGTATCATCTGCTTTCTACATGCCTTTTCCCTGTTGTGTACTGTATGTGTGCTCTGGGAGTTTTCCTCTCTTGTACTCATCATTTTACACATCACATGTGAATCACCATGTCTATTGCCTCCAGTAACCATGGTTAGGAATAATAAGTAACATGATTATACTGTTTAGTATTCTAATTAAGATTAGGATTCAAGACCTGAAGTTTCTTCTTTGCTTTTATTGATTGTGCACTTGCTATCCCTGGAGAATTCAGCTGACCCTTTGGGTGCCACAGAGTATCACAGCCCTGATGACCAGATGACATATGACATAGGTAACATCCTTCATGAGACCAGACTGGGCCCTGATTCAATAACCTCACTTCATACGGCCTACAGGAAAAAAAAATTAATTAAAAGGTTCATAAATCTGCTTGCAAAATGTTATCACTTTTTAAGCTTATAGATTTTGTGAGAGAGCTCTTTTCCAGGTTATAAAATTCACTTCAAGCTAAAAACGTGTCACCTATGACCTGTACATGTAGATATTTAATTCGTTCACCATTGTGATTCGATTTACTGGGCCTTTATTTCAATCACAAAAATCCACTGCCTAACTGAATAAGGATGGACTTAATCCCTTAAAGAGCCTTTAAAACTTCCTTTTTTTTTTTTTAGTTTTATTTTGTTTTATTTTGTATTTTTAGGCTATTTTACCAATACTGAAGAGGATGAATTGCGGAGACAGTGGATAAGAGGCTCAGACTAGAAATGGTTTTAAAATAAATTCTGTTAGGAAGCTGATTGCTCCTCACACTTCGTAATTAGCACTTTGCTAACCTTTGGGAAAACAGACCCAGAACAAGGCAACATCCAGCTTCCAGAGGCATGAATAAAAGGCATTAATGATTTTCCTAAAATGTCTCATTTACATTTCATATTGTGCATTGGATATTTCTGTAATAGCATGCCAATATTTGCCATTGTGGTCATTCTGTCATATTATATCTATCTACCTAGTTATATGTGTGTGTTTATATAGATGTGCATGAGTGTGATCCAGAGGTACTTTTACATGTCTAAACACTTTTCTTAAATATGTCATTTCAGATACAAAATACATGGTTTATTAACTACATACGTATCACAAGACAATCTAAAAACTCTATCAGTTCTTATGAATATGTGTAATGCATATTTTTCTGTTGCATGTATTTTCTCTGATTTGGCATGTTTCTTCAGCTAATCTACAGGAGCAGACAGCAATATGATATTTGTGGGACCAAAAGGATCTATAATTTTAGTATTTATCCCATAAACTGGAAGGATTACTATACAATTCACTGAAGTACACCCATTTTTATAGGTAGAGTGCGAAGTCTACTCTCCATTATTAAATTTCTCCCAGACTGGTGCTTTATTTACTAAGATTGAAATGCAAGATTAGTTTTTAGAAAGATCTCCCTTACTGTGAATTTTAAAAAAGAAAAACGCATACTTTTCTAGTGTTATCTGCTACGCCTATGTCAATGGGTGTATGTTGTTCAGCACACGCAGGAATTTCTATATAGCTGAACACATTCATGAAATGTGCCAACTTAAACACTAGATATATGACCTTCTGAGTGAGGGCATCATTTGCCTGGTGTCATAGACTTGACTTTCTTCCCTTGACTTGGCTACTTTTCTAGATCAGAGGTGGTCTCTCCTAGATATCTGGAAATGCCTACTGTTTCTAGATTAAAATTATAAATGAATATTACTAATACCACTAAGTAAAATGCATCATGATATACACCAGTGCAAGAAATCAAGTGTGCCAAAGCAGCAAGAGCGAAGCATTGAGGGTGAATAAAATTAGTGCATGTCAGCATTGAAATAGGAGCTGAGATGTAGACACTTTTGTAAAAGACAGCTTCATCTTGGACACAAAGGAACTTGCTCGATGTCATATAATCCTCTACAGAGCCAAGATGAACCGCAACAAGGGCTTTGAAGTGGTCACTTTTTTACCACCTAAAAGATTTGCATTGATCTTACAGACATGGTGATCCTGAATCAAAACCAGAAGCATGAGCAAGAAAGATTGGTATCATCAGCCTCACCTATCAAACACCTAAAATAAAGCAATTACTCCTGAAGAGAAGACAACAAGAAGAGAGAGAGGAAAAGCAATTTTGCTAGCAAACTACCCCACTCCAAAGAAGACCAAGCAACTTAGGGACTATGTGATAGTGCTGGCTTTGAGTTTATGCCATTTTGGAAAAGATTACCAAGCTGCGCCATCATGGGTGCAAGCTTTTCTGCACTATTTCTACAAAGACTCTTTTGTGGCAGCAGGTCTGCAGGCTTGGTGAGAAAGGAGAGGGATATTGGCCACACAGGTAAAGTTTGGAGTCAGGATGCTTTAGAGATGCTTCAGAAATAGTCTTCCACAATGAACATAAATGCTTCCACAAAAAGTTTGTAACCATGTGTGACCAGAAAAAGCTTCCCTATAAGATAGACACAGTGTATGCAGCAGCTTCCCAAACTCACTATCAGTTATTTCACATTATGTCTTCATATGAAGTTTGTACAAGAATGAAACCTGCAGAGTTTATAAAGGTAATTATTAAATGTGCAATTCATATCTCTATCATTAGGTAATATTGCTAGGAAAGCCCAGGGAGAAATAAGAGGCATAAACAAATAAAGCAGACTGAAGACATAAAACAGAAATGCATGTCTTAGCATTCAGACAGCTCAACAAGTTAAGAAGGAAAATAGGAATGAGAAATGCCATTGTGAGTGAAGGAAGCACCACAGCATGTGATGGATTGGTTGTAGGGCAATACCACTCTCAGTAAGTACAATCCTGATGAAACTCTCTGCTTTCATACCTGTTTCTGTGATTGCCAGTATAAGTTCTGACCATTTTTGATAGAAAGAAGCACACTTAGACTTTTCTGTCTTTCATTTGTCCCTAAGAAACTGAACACAGACTGCTCCACACTCAGTAAGTGGCAAGGAGGTCAAGAACCTGTGCTGGCTGTAGAGCACAAAATGGGCATGGAAACAAGTACAAAGAACAATTAAAGAATAATTACTGTAAGGGTGGTGAGGCCTTGGAATGGGTTGCCCAGAGACACTGTGAATGCTCCATCCCTGGCGGTGCTCAAGGCCAGGTTGGACAGAGCCTTGAGTGGCATGATTTAGCATGAGGTGTTCCTGCCCATGGCAGGGGGGTGGGGACTTGATGATCTTAAGGTCCTTTCCAACCCTAACTATTCTACGAATCTATGATTCTATGAAATGTGTCAGTAGGGGGTCGACAGCTTGTGAAGTGCTATGTGCCCTTTGTGGGTTAAGGAGACCCAGCATCTCTACAGGGCAGTCCTCTACTAACCTGCAAGGCCCTGGTTGTGGGCTAGTAACAGTGGATGCCAAGACTGTAAGGAGGTCTTGAGATTCAGCAATAACTCCCATAACTCCAATAACTGCAATAACTGCAGTTACCTGAAGGAATAAAATCTGACCTGCAACTGCTAACAGTGCCAGAGCTTTAAAAGGCAAACTGAGAGTTCTGTTTGCAAACACTACAGTTTAAAATGCAAATGCAAAAAAAGAAAGCTAAGCCAGCCTACAACCAACCAACCCTATACTGTTCACAGTACTTATAAAACGACATTTGATAAACAGTTTCCATGCATGCAATCACAAAATACAGAAGGGGCTGCAGAGCAGCCAAACAGGCCAGTTGCTCTCTTTGAATGCTCCCAGGATGATCAGGATGAGTAACAATGAGAGCTGCAGCAAGTCCTTGCCTTCCAGAAGACTTCTGATGTGACCTTGGGCAAGTAACTTATTTCTTCTGTGCCTCAGAAAGCCAGCCATAACATTAGGCTCTAAATCTTTACTGAACTTGTTTATTTACATTGTAAATTTATCAGAACAGATGTTGTTACTTACTATGTGTTTGTCCAGCAGGTAGCGATCAGAAAGCCTGGCCTTGGCTGGAGGTCACAGGTGACCCGCCATGGTTTGGAAAACAAGGAGTCACAGGGTGTATCTTATCAATAGGAAAAAAAATTAGTGCCTGTCTCTCTCCAGTCTCATGTTTTTACATTCATGAATTCAAACAGTATCCAAAACAGTTCAACAGCACTTTAGATATGTGTGGACAGCATATTTTTCTTTGTGAATCTCTGTATTTACGCCTAACATAGAGAACAGAAGGCAGGGAGTTTGACTTCTCCAAAATACGAGGATATTTATTACACTCAATTTTTCTATTTCAACAGCAGCTTCAATTTGGCATGAATCCTCTATTACATGACTTGTCTCAGTTCAAAGAGCTTTAATGCACTAGTACTCTAGGCCCCTGTACTAAATTTGGAGAGGATATTCAATACTGTAATGCTGTTGTCTTGCCAAAGGCAGGAAAAGAAAAAATCCCTATATAAAGCAGATTATTCTGTGTCTGTTAGTTCAACTGAGGATGAAGGCAATGAATGGCTTCTGGCAGAGGACACCGGTGGCACCACCAGTGGCAGAGCAGTTTCCAGGTCCAGGAAAGCGAGTCCCAGCACTGCATAGTGAGTGCTCCTATGTAGACATACACAAAGGGCTTAGCTTGTATGTTTTTACCAGAATGGTCACAGCGCTGTGCTGCTTAGGGCAGGTAGCAAAATCCTGACTTAACTGGAGAGCCTGCAGAGTCCTGCAGACAGCATGTCCTGAGCCAAGTCCTGCTCCTCCTTTGTTGCTACAGATGCTTAACCTCACTAGGCCAGAGCTGGCTTTGGTCCCTAAACATATGTTGCTGTCACACTGCTGACAGCACTACACACAAACCTAGAAATGCATCCACTTTTATTTCTTCTACACATTTTAGCAATTATTTTCCCTAAAGGCATTTTTTTGTTACCTTTAAATGCCATACATGAAGAGTTCTGCCTTCAGAGCACCCTAGATAGATATCAAAGTCACAACAGGCAGTGTGAGACTCAGCAGGGAGGACAAAACCTTTAAATTTCCTCTACAACAAAATATCAGCACCCTGCCATGACCCAGGGATGCACAGCAGAAACAGGGAGGAACACAGAGGTGTCAGAGACCTGGTTTGCATAAGATGAAAAAAGGATTAATTTAGCCTGGTACTATGGAAGCAGAAAGGAAATGCTGGAAAGGCTGGAAAGCAAGCTACAGGAATGGCCAAGATCTCTCCAGCATAAAAAGTAACTGAAAAAAATATTGGAAGCAGCATAATGGGGTTCACTGCAATCAGCAATTGAAACTTGAATGCTGCAGGTTTTAGGGCATGCAATCTGAGATATGCAAAGCAGGTCAGAGATGCTGCGTGTTTTTACTGCAGTTAGCAGCCGCCAGCAGTGTTTACCACCTACTTTCCACAAGGAAGGCAAATCCTTCTCTGTCCCTTCATTAATAGTGTTGAGCTTTGCAGTTATGATGAGAGTTCCTCTCCGTTCTGGAGTAATGAAAAAATGCCATCCAAACTCACCCCCCTTCCCAAGTAGACCAACTGTGCAAGAAAGATGTGCTTGCAGTATGGCTATCCTTCACAGTGTCCTGCCCAGCAAGGGAAGGTGCAATTCCCACCAACCCTCACCCTAGCCAGAGGCGGGAGGAACAGTGAAGTACAGCCAGGCAGGCAGGCAGCAGCAGGGCAACCATTTGACATTTATCCTCATGTCAGCTGCTCTGTGCCAGTATTGAGTACCGCATGGTGCAGCTTGAGTTGGAAGTGACACTGGTAGTGAATGAAACGAGGTGGAGGAGGGGAAGACAGGATTAAACCCCTTCCTTTCATCTCGCACGGCAGCTCTCCTCCATTACACTGCTGTCACTGAAGCTGACAAAAGGACACTGCTGGAGCTCCTGCTCCACCATGGTTCTTCTCTAGTCTTGCTTCAGAGAAAGCATGCACTTCTGTGCCAAGGCACCCTGCTCACATGCAGCCATGTTTTCACATGTCACACAGTTGTGTGTTCATTTTCACAGCCACACAGCCATGACTCAATGAGAATCAGTCAGTTTGCATCCAGCTCTGTCCCTGTGACTGTATATGTCCATGCAGATGCCCAGCCTCACCTAGCTTTTGCTTTACTGAGCTTTGAGTACTGCAATTAACATTCTTCCCAGCTATGTATGGATGCATAGCGCTTGTAAGCTGTTTGCAACCTGCTGTACCTTATGGTATATGGTGATGTGGAGAGGAGATTTAAAAGCTACCATAGTCTGGTCTGGATGGCAAACTTCACATTTATCAGCAGCTGCTTACAGAGTGGGACCTGATGTCACAGAAGGATCAAAGCAGGTATGTCACTGAAATTCAGGGGAACTGGAATGTGACAGAAGCAGAACTGTTTTCGTATATCTTGGATGGGGCTTTGCAATATTAAGGTTTTGTAATTTTAAGGCTATGCAATATCAAGACTTTGCAATATTTGAGCTGGGGCTAAGCTACTAAGTGAAAGGAACAAAGGGTTTAAAATACCATGACTTAAACAGACACACTCTCTGATTAAAAACAATGTTACCTTTGGCCAACAGACACACTCTGTGGTTAAAAAGAATGGTATCTTTGTACAACCTATGAAACTAAGCTGGTGCAAACTGGTTCTGTAGTTAAACAGTAAGTTGGGGTACCACATGTATGCCAGAGAGTTATGAAATTGAAGCATAAAAGGAGATAAATAAATAAAAGGAAGAGGAGTACGAAATTGAGTAAAAGGAGATGTAAACAGAGGGGGGACAGTTAGCATGTAGATTATATGTGTCAGATAGATTGCAAACCTTGGAGTACACAACCAATGGGGAAACAAGGGAGGGAACTTGTGGATGTGATATAAAATATAAATCATAGTTCTGCCTTTGCTGTGTGTGCCTACTTGCTAAGACACCCATTTTTGCAAAAATGTTAATAAATAGCTGCTTAACTGCTGTGTCTGCCCTGAGCTTTTACAAGAAAAATTTTCATCTAGAGACCATTTCTCACATGGAATATGTGGGAAATATAGAACATAACAAAGAGGGTCACAGGGGGTCTTATTCCCGCAGACATAAGACATCAATCAGGAGGAAAGCCTGGGATCGGCAGCACAGGCAGCAGTGCTGCAGACAGCCTTGCTGGGAGCTGTGGACTGTGCTCATCCCTGCCACTTGTCCCCACAGGCAGCTGGCTCCTTCAGCAGTGCCTGGAGAAGGCAGCCCCAGACCCATTAAGGTGTCTGCCTGTTTGCAGCCAGAGACAAAGGCTTGTGAAATCAAACTGCAGATGAAAGGCAGTTATTCTGCTGTTCTTAGTGTTTCTTAAGACAGGGAAAGCATAGGCCTACAAGCTGAAGACTGCTGTGCCATGCTGGCAGCATTTCTTGCAGATGATCTCAGCATTTGCTCACTCTGACATCACTGTCAGGAGCAATATAATTCAGGCTGGTGTAGTGTGGAATGCTCCCTGGGCAAATTTACAAGAGAAATAAGGGAATGTGACCTTCTGGACAGCAGGCCCCTCTGAACTTTTATTTCCAAAATGTCTGTGAATAGTAATGAGAATGGCTTGAAACATTCCCTTTCTTCCACTGAAAGATTCACGGCAGACCATTTCCAGTGCATTAAGAAATCAGGAGCCAAACCCTGAGGCCTTCGGGGTTTTGGGTTGGTGTTTTTTTCAGAGAAAATTCTGGAGCAGAGGTCTCCAAAAAAATCTCAGAGCAATTTTTGTCTTGTGCAGAATCAAAAGTATCTTATTCAATAGTGGCTGGGCAAAAGAAACATTGGTTGAAAAAGCAGCTTGAAATAGCTTCATGAAATTCAACACTTGCTTTTTTTCTGAAATGAAAGGGAGCGACCTGAGCTCTAGACCTCCCTTTAAATTCCAGCAATAGTCTTGCCCTTTTTGAAAAACCCCATCTCTTCAGAAATGTTGCCAGCCTTGGCCAAGTGAGCTGAACTTCATATCATAAAAGAAATTAGGACATCAGCAGCTGGACAAAACTAATTCATACATTATGTCAAACATATTGCATGACCATATTGAGCTAGCTAGCAGGTTAACATTCACATTATTAACAGGAACTGTCATACACTTTTTGTTATCAAGCACTGAACACAGCACAGCACTGTATTTGTGATTCAGACAACCTGAATTCACTAATTCAGGTTGCAGTTTGATCACATTCAGCTGAAAATTCAGCCTGTCTAGGCTCCAAGGACTGCATTCTCCCACTACCTCCACAAGAGCCAAGGAAGCCATACCAATTTATGTTAGTAGTAAGTTGCAATTGTATTTTCTTCATAGTGAGAAAAATGCAGATGCCATTTGCCTACATGCAGAAGTGAAGGAGGAGAGGAGTTTAAGGTATGTCAGACCATTTCTGTTGCAACCATTTTATATCCAGCTGCTACTAGAAAGGGCTAATAATTGAGGCTAGGACCTCTCCAGCCACCAACATTTATGCTATATGCCAAGACAAGATCTGCTAGGAGAAGTTTCAGTTCCTATTATGGGAAGAGACTCCCCCTGTTTATTGATCCAGCTTCAAGATGTCTTTTCTCCACAGTTACCTCCAGATTCCAATAAAAATGTATGGTCAACTAAAACATACCAGACAATGTCTTTGGTGACTATCTCAAAGGCGTAAGAAACATATAACTGCTATTAAACTAAATGACTGGATATGACACTAAGGATAAGAAATGCATGGAAATCCAAAACTTCAGTAGTCTTGCAAGCTGTTTTCAAGCTTCCAAAGACTTACAGTACTGTTCTGAACTATTTACAATCGTGCTGTAAGTTTGCAAACTTTACGCAGTTAGACGAAGTACGCCACTGTGACCTATAATGTGATTTTTTTAAACAGGAACCAAGTTCCATACATCAACTTAATCCATACTGTTGTTCCTATTGCATCATGAAAAAGACAAACTCTATTCAGGTTATAGTGTCTGAATAATTGTACAATTGCATGGCTTCCATAGCTCAGTGAAGGAATTTTACTAAGGAAGCTGTATTCGTATGTGTACTCTGCTTAGATGTATGTGATTGAAAAGGAAATCATGTTTCTCTACAGTATGTACTCAGAAGTTATTTGCTATTCAGTATATCTGTAAAAAAGCCTGTGTAAAATTTCAAAGGTGAAATGATCACTGAAAATGATCAGCTAAGGCAGCCCATGTATTTTGCTGGTGCCCTGTTAGCTACTGTGCTTATAATACGCCTGTGGTACTGCAGCACTGTTAAAAAGCAAGAGGCTTCCTATGTTTTTTCAAATCAGTGTGGGTGCTGTTCGAAATGAAATGAGGCCTTAGGTAAACAAGTATAGTGCAGAATTTCACTGTGGGACTTGGGGACACATAACGCACTTGCTTAGCTCGGGCCACAGGGAGCCTAGTGTGAACCTCTGGAATAAACGCAAACCTTCCTCCCTGCCTTCTCACTCACACCAGGAAACAGACAAGGACTCAGTTATCTGAGGCTGACCTCAGCCACAAGAGAAGTTGTGAGAGATATTTTTGGGCAGGGAGACCAACATGGTTTTAGTCTTGTTAAACAAACAGCCTGTTGTTCTGCCCTTATCAAACTGAGTGCAGTCAAAATCCACTTCCAAAATGAAGCTGATCTACCAAAGGGGCAGCTCTGGTTTGCATTGCTCCCACATAGCCCAAATCTTCCACCTGTGGTAAACCAGAAAGAAAAAAGGCTGAATTGCAATAATTTTCTTGTCTTGTAAAAAGTAGGTATGTGCTTCCTTTCCATTAAATATACCTTTATTTGTATCAAAATGCAAGGAGGCTTCATATTACTTAGATTCTGCTCTGAGGTACTGTGGAAATAGATAAGGGCAACACATGCTCTCTGGCTGCACGCTGGTGTTGTTACATTTGAGCAAAAATAAAAATATCACAGGTTTCCAGAAACTGGAACTCCAGAAATAATTTTGATCTAGGTCAACTGAAACGTGTTCCATTCCCACCATTGCATAGCTTTTTCATTTGTATTTCAGACATTTTGTATGTATTTTCCTTCTTATTTCAATTCAGACTGCTGTACGAAGGAGAATATGCTTCAAAACAAAAAAGCACATACATTCTTTTTCACTTGAAGATTCAAGTGTTGGAAAACACCGTTTCTAAAGGAGAGAGCAGCCTATAGGTCTCTCTTCTTTGTTCTATCCCGAATGCACCAGTGAAGGTCACTAATGCTCTGCAGTCCTGCAGGAATATCTGGCCTCTGGCCCCCACGAAATCCTGCTTCTCTGAGGGCCAGAGGTTCAGTTCCTGTATTAGTATTGCCTCAATTCTTGGCCGAGCCTAGGATGTGGACTGAACATGGGACTAAAGGAGTGGCTGTAACTTGGCTTCACTGTCACAAGCACCAGTGGTTTTGGTTGGTTGGTTGCTTGCTTTTGTTTGTTTCTTTGGAAAAAAACAAACACAAAAAACCCCAACAGCAATAACAAAAAAATAAAACCTAAACAACAACCAACCAACCAAACAAACCAAACCCCCAAAACAAGGGAAAAGAGTTACAATCCTACAATGCAGTTTCAAGCAATTGATGCACAAGAGGGACCTCTGTCATAAAGCAGCCTGACTCCCCTGAGGTTTCTGGACTGCAACAAGAAAGAAGGAAGACAAAAAGAAGAAAAGAAAGTGAAAAGAATGCAACCCTCAGTAGGTGCAGATGGGCATCCATCTGGGAACATCCCAGGTGGGCACTGTAATTGTTGTGAGTGTAAATTCACTGGACTTAGTGTACAAGAAATTACCTTCAGTATCTTTACCTTCAGTATCTTTACCTTCAGTATCTTTACAGATGACACAAAACTGTTAGTAGAGTGAAAGAGTTCTTCCATCACACAATTTTTGCACCTCTCTCAGAAAGTAAAATCCGGGGTCCTGCAGTTACCTGCGGCTCACAGTACAAACTATCCCTGCAGCAGCAATGCTGAAGGTGAGTTAACTCTGTAGACTAGTGAAGAGATTGGGCCCACACCCACACCAACGCTCATGCTGCTTGGTCGTTTTCAATCGTGCTCCCAGCAGCATAGATGTGTGCAGTTCACAGCCCTGCGGCAGCTCTTGCATGAGAGAGGAATAAAATAAAATACTTCCCCTCTCTGTTTAAAGGCTGGGCCAAATCTGCAAGAAATTATGTATTACAGATTTTAAATACATTAAAACATATATATAAAATGAGATTAAAGTAGCTATATGCTATTACAGTACTGCCAAACCTGCAGCTGCAAATCCCCTTATTAAAGGTAGGGCAGTGCTTTGCTTTTAAGAGCTGCCTCAGTACTGTAAGCTGTACCACAAACCTTGCTTTCTGAGACCTTCCTGGGAGTTGTAAGTTCAGCCTCCAGCAACTCAGGAACGCATTTTCCTTCACCACAACCATTAGTTGAAGAGCATAGCAGGTGCCTACTTCCTGTTTAACAGCAAATCTTCATCGTCTGTTGCCCTAGCTTCCTTTCTATTTATTTCAGGAGACATTTCCACTCCCTGCAGCCAGCACCATGTCAGTATTTGGGGCAAAGGGAGGAAGGCTGTCACACTCTGTATCTCTGACTCAGGGCATCAGGGCTCTGGGCAAATTCAGCTTCACTTCAGGGGTGCAAGATCAGTCTATGTCACGCTATTACTTTCCCAGGATATAATTGATGATGGTAGTCACAGGGCTTGGCTTTCTTTCCCTGCGTGAACAGCAAACTTTAGAACAGGTTATTGACTAATCATGAGTCTGGAACTGGAAGTAGAGAACATTTGGCTATGAATTTTCAAATGGATGTCACTTGTGCTTGGCCTTGAAAAACTTCTCAGTTCTGCAGACATGCTCATGAATACAGTATTACAACATATTGCCCTTATCATAATCACACATGAAGCTTTCAAGCCAAATTGTCATCCTTATCTACCAAAACACTTTGGGCTCATCTTTTTTCCATTATTTCAATGTTTGTAGTCCTGGTTCAGATATGACTTTTTAGGCTGAAGAAGGACAGCTGTCATCTTCCTTATTTCATCTGTCATCGATGGATTCAAGCTTGAATTAATTTTATTGCTTAAATAAGGGATGGAAGAGAACGAATGGACAACCAATAGCATTTAAAGCTGAGAGGTGTGTGTCTATAGCCCAGGCACAGTACAGTGCCCTCCACATACATAGACAGAAATAAGACATCCCAACCTGGCTCATTCCCACATCACCCTAGGTGGAGGTGTTATGGCAGGGTACTTGGTTCTGAGCTGGAGTGGAAAGGTTAAAACTTGCTGAAGTTCAGAGGTGACAGAGGCAAAAATACTTCTGCCCTTTTCACGTGCTGCCCAGCCCTGGCACCACCACGTGTCAGTGTAGATGTGGCCACAACTAAATGCTCCTACATCTAAATGTCATCAGATGTTGGCCCCCCCTAAAAGTAACCCTGGCAGCCAACACTCTTCCCAGGCCTTTGCCATTCCCCTGCCAGGAGACACTGGGGTGCAGGGGGATCTTGTGTGGGGCACCCAGTAACCTTCAGGATTGTGTGAGAGAGCTCCCAGTCTGAACAGAAATGAACAGCCTATTTGCAACATGGTATGGTTATTGAACAGCTTGTTGAAAATTTTCATGCCAATTTTATACTTGTACACTTTTAGGGCCATTGCTTGTTTAACAAGACAGACTACAGCAGTTTAAAAGATCTTGATGTAGCTCTTCACAAAAGCCCTGCTGCTGGTTTCATTCATTCTTTATCTGCTACGACTGCCTCAGTCACCTGTTTTGTATCAGGCCCTTCACAAAACCACTGCATTTCAATATCTTTTAAAACATTGAATTTGCTCTGCAATTATGCAGACATGCTCTTCTTAATCCAACCAAAATAACTGTAGCCTCCATGGGATCAGATTTCTGCATGCTGCTTTCTATTAACATGTGATCTGGACGCTGCTGGTGCAGTCACACTTCTACATGAAGCAAGCAGAGCTTGCAGAGTCCACTAGCCATCTGCGTGAGTCAAGTATCGGCCTAGATTAATAGACACTGGTCTGCTGCACTCTTGGATGCAAGGGATCATGAGCAGATCCTTCATGACTAAGGAATTTGCACATGCAGAATTCAATCCACAACAAAGGAAACCACTTTGTAACACCAACTAGCAGACAGAGATTTCCTTTAAACTCATAAGGTTTGAGGTATACAGGCAGCCTCAGCCCTAAGAACAGTCAAGAGACTATACACAGGTAACAAAACTATCTGCTAAACACCTATAAACTGTTTCTGTATAGATCAAAATTAAAAAAAAACCAAAACCCAGAAACAAAGCCCAACAAAAAACAAAACAAAATGCTTAAGATATGGTCAGACCTGAAAAACAGGAAAATAAAAGTTTTCAGGAACACTTAAGGGATGCACAGCAAACTCTTCAATTTTTTCTGCTTCCCTTTTCAATTCTTCCTGGAGCAAGTGGAGCTCATTGCAGTAGTATATTTCAGAGAGGTTTTAATCCATCACCGCCACTCCTGCAGTTTAGACATCCCCGTCTGCTGAAGCTATGACTGCTTGTGCCCAACATGCTACCTCTCTTACTACAAAATGGGGCACATTGCAGAATTTACGTCCATGAGGAAAACAACTCTCAGAAGCACAATTATACCCTCCATTTCCTGAAGAACCTTGTACTCAGGTGTGGGTCCAACTGAGACTAGCCCTATGGTTCCTCCAAGTCACCCGCCCATTAGTAAAAGCCTAAACCTCTGGCAAATGTTGCCAGAACACATTTCTGTGTTAGATGGCATTTAACTTCCTGCCATAACAGAAAATATCACCTTTGCAAATGAGAATTTTCGAACAAGGGTAGCAAGGCATTCCCTCCAGACTTCTAATGAGTTAGATACTGCAGAAATATACATTCATTTATTGTACTTTAAATGCAGCTTTCCGGTGCGAATAACAAGGTCATTGTAAATAAGCATGACAAGGGCAGCACTGCTCTGTGGGCAATCTGAAGCAACACTGTAATTACAGGTTCCAAATTAAGGACATGCTGATCTCATTTGGTGATTTGCTACTCCTGTAGCAGCAAAGAAGATTCAGAAAGCCACAGCCGCAGCTATGACTTCTTCGCGAAAGCAGAATAAAAGCATCTGCTCCAAATAAGTACATGTTTAAACCTTACCAAACACAAAATGGGATAACACAAGGAAATCCCTCTTGGACTGCAGGGATAAACCCTTGGTGTCTCCAGGACTGCAGAGCCAGCAAAACCCCACAGCAGTTGGACTAACGCCAACACATTGGACAAGCCTCACTTTTGAGTTCAGGTGCTTTTCCTTAGCTGAATTAACCTAGGTGAGAAGAGCAAGTCTCTGCAAAGTTGGTAGAGCTCGCATGCCATTCCTCGACAAATTTGTTTTCAGGCTTCCTTTCACTTGCTCAGATTAAAGAGGGGAGAAGAGAGGTGACCTGGTGATTCTTGGCCTATCTCCTAGATTAGCTCTAGGAGCACAGATGCTGTCTTTTTCAGGTTTCAGACCTGCTCCACCTACAGCATGCTGAGTTCGGTAGACCTCCATGTTGCTGCAGCGGTGCGCAAAGCAGTTTCCCTACTCTGAATCCCCAGGACAGATCAGATAACCTAATAAACAGAATTACCTGACTGGGGAGACCAGTGACTGTAAGAACATCGGTTTGGCTGGGAGAGAGGATGTGTTTTCAGGAATAAACAAAGTATCATGATGCAGAGAGAAGAAAAATCTAGGAAAAGCATTGCAGACACCTTAGACATCTTTGATCTATGCCCAAGGGGTGTTCCGGAGCTTTCAGGAAACTGTATTTCTTGTGCTGGCCAAAACACTGAGCAAGTTAAAAAGTCTTGCAAAAGTCCTTCCATTTTATGCTTCAGTTAGCATCAGCTGCTGAAAAAAAAAGAAAAACTAAGAAATGAAGAATTAAACTGGGGTGCCCACAGTACTGGATGAAGTAGAAAGAGACAAAATGGAAGACTGAAAATAAAAGCATTGGCTAGAATTTAGAATCATAGAATCACAGAATCATAGAATAGTTAGGAATGGAAAGGACCATAAGATTACCGAGTTCCAACCCCCCTGCCACGGACCTCACACTAAACCATGTCACCCAAGGCTCTGTCCAGCCTGGCCTTGGACACTGCCAGGGATGGAGCATTCACAACTTCCTTGGGAAACCATTCCAGTGCCTCACCACCCTCACAGCAAAGCATTCTTTCCTTATATCCAATCTAAACTTCTCGTGCTTAAGTTTGAACCTGTCACCCCTTGTCCTATCACTACAGTCCCTAATGAAGAGTCCCTCCCCAGCATCCTTATAGGGGCCCCTTCAGATACTGAAAGACTGCTATGAGGTCTCCTCGCAGCCTTCTCTTCTCCAGGCTGAACAGCCCCAACTTTCTCAGCCTGTCTTCATACAGGAGGTGCTCCAGTTCCCT
>WYDI02018198.1:0-72966 GCA_009867235.2 Psittacus erithacus
TTGTTATTTCCCTTATCATTATTATTATTGGTGGTAGCAGCAGTGGTCTGTGTTATACCTTAGTTACTGGACTGTTCATATCTCAACCTGTGGGAGTTACATTCTTTCGATTCTCCTCCCCATCCCTCTGGTAGCAGGGGGAAGGTAGGGGGAAGTGAGCAAGCAGCTGCATGGTTCTGGGTTACCGGCTTGGCTTAAACCATGATGGCTTCCAAAATAAAAAAAAAAAAAATAAAAAAAAGAGTGAAAAAAAAAAAAGTAAAAAACCTGTAATAATACGTTTGGCTTACATATACTTAGAAAGGGGGTGTGTGCGTATGTTAAGGCTGAATCTTCGTTTTGCTCATTACATATGGCAGAGATGGCAAGCAGTTTGGAAGATGTGTCCCGTTTATCAGCCTTCCACCAGATTAAAGGAAATGCTCATGCTGAGCCGGCTGCAATAGATGATTTAAAATTATTTTTGGTATATAAGCAGGCATCATGCCAAAACCAACTGACTGCTTTAGTGGAAAGCTGTTATGTAAATTGTGGTACACCAGTGGAAATCTCCCTTACTAAAATTAAGCTAGATCCTAAGTGGCCTTTAACATAGTTTTCAGGTGGTTCTTTAAATTGCTTGGCATGCTTCTCTACATTTTATTTTCTATATGCCATCTTAATCATAGATCAAAAATCAAGGCAGGGCATTCCAGAAATCATAGTATAACCTTATAGTTGTCCACAGGAACTGCCAACTGAAGCAGGTCTTGATCACTTCAGTGTTATGGGAGTATTATCAAAACTATTATGTTTGTAAGCAGAAATAAAATTTCAAAGATAAACCTTTTCCTTCTCTAAGCTAAAATCCTTGTCTTCTGCCTTAGTTGTGCCTTGTGTTAGTGCCTTGGTTGAGTGACTGGCTTCAAGTCCAGGTCAGGTATTTCTGTGCTAACACACAAAGGCGTTCTGATACGAACTACAGGTGGTCCTTCATGAAAATCTAGTGTATGTCTTTATATAACTTCAGTTCCTTAAGATCTTTGATCTGCCCTACCTGGTTGAAATTAGCCACAAGTTGATTGTTACTAGGAGAAAGATGGCCTGGAAGAATAGTATTGTGCATGGAAATAGGGCTGCATGAGCTATTTGCCGAAGCCTCTGCGTTTGGATTAGCCAAGGGATAGCTACCTTTTGGGCTTGTGGCATGCTCCATAGATGACAGGGCTATGAAGAATTGCTTGTGTTACATATTGCTGCTACCTATTTAGGCCTATGACAGGCTGATCCATAATGCTGTTGTGGGGTTTGTTATTAGCAGGAGGATAAGAATTGCTTAATCTTAGCCCTTCTTCTGGCCCCTGTGGTCCCCCCTGTCACAGATAATGCTTTGTGATGGTGTGAAAAGTAGAGCTGGGTTTTCTCTTCAGCTTTTTCTGTTAGGAACTGAGCTTCCAAAGGGTAAAGTGGAATTGCTTCTACTTCAGCATTCCTGACCATAGCATTTGAACTTCGTACATCTGTCAGTTGTACAGAGTTAGAATTTTTGGCAGGCACTTGATTTGATGCAGAATAATAGCCACTACTTCTGGAAAAAAGTAATTTTCCTAAGAGACAAAGTACTGCATTAAGATATTGCTCTTCTAACAAACTGATAAAATTTTTTAATAACTGTAAAGGTAGAAGTCTGTCCTGGGTTCAGCAGTAGCAGTCATTTTTCTCCTTCTTACTAGCTGGTGTGGTGCTGTGTTTCTGACTTTCGGTCTGGGAACAGTGTTGATAACACCAGTGTTTTTAGTTGTTGCTCAGTAATTTTTACTCTAAGGACTTTCTGAGCCTCATGTTCTGCCGGGGAGGAGGAGAAGCTGGGAGGAAGCAGAGACAGGACACCTGACCCAAACTAGCCAAAGAGGTATTTCATACCATAGCACATCATGCCCAGGATGTAAAATTGGGAGTTACCCGAAAGGGCTGGAGATTCTGCTGGGGTGGGGCTGGGTATCAGTCAGTGGTGAGCCATTGTATTCTCTTCTCTTGTTATTTCCTTTATCATTATTATTATTGGTGGTAGCAGTAGTGATTTGTGTTATACCTTAGTTAATAGACTGTTCTTATCTCAACCTGTGAGAGTTGTATTCTTTTGATTCTCTTTCCCATCCTTTCAGGAGCCGAGGGCGGAGTGGGGGAGCAGTGAGTGGGCTGCGTGGCAGGCCTTAAACCACGACAAAGTCTAGTAAAATAAGGTCCACAAATGCATTTTAATGCACATTCTTCAGTAACTATCAAACTAGCAAATAAAGGTAATATTCTAGAGAGAGCAACTTCCACTGACAGTTCCACTGCTGTGAGCACAAATCATCATCATAAACATTTGTTTTGTTTTGTTTGGGTTTTTTTTTTTGTTGTTGTTGTATGTATTTAAATCCAGTATTACAGTAATTTACTGGTGTGGACATTCTAAAATATTGTATGTATACCACTATACCTTGTTGTAATGGAAGCAACAGGGAAATGAGAAATCATTGCAAGTTCTCACAATCTTTTGACTATGAAGATCTTTTAATTCCTTGCAGGGTAATGCCAATTGCATAATTGTTATTATTTTTCAGGTCTGCATTACGTTGTTTTGGTCTTACCTATGTGAATACTTAAGGTGGTGTCTCAGGAACACAGGATGGTTGAGGTTGGAAGTGATCTTTAGACGTCATCTGGTCCAACATCCCTGCTCAAGCAGGGGCACCTAGACCTGGTTCCCCAGGACCATGTCCAAAAAACTTTTTAGTGTCTCCAAGGAGAGAAATTTCACAGTCTCTCTGTGCAAGCTGTGCCTGTTCTCGTTTATCCTCACAGTTAAAAAATATTTTCTGTTTCCTGAGGTTCAAGGACCCTCCTGTGTTTCAGTCCGTGCTCATTGCCTCTGGTCCTGGCACTGGACACCACTGAAAACAGCCTGGCTCAGTCTTTGCACCCTCCTTCTGCAAGTAAAAATATAATAAAGGTGATGCAAGCAGTATCTATTTATTCTGGACAGTTAGGAAGAAGTACTCTGCAAACAACTTAATTGTCTGGGCCCCAGTCTGTTACAGAACTTCAGATACTTGAAAATCAAACCAGGGGGAAAAATGTCAGTTTGGAATTCACTTGCACAACTGATGTCACTTTTTATCTCTTCATGAAACCAACTGCTGCAGAATAATAAGGTTGAAGGACTTGTGTTTTTCACGCATTCTGGAATTTTCTATTATGTTTAGCAAACAAGCATTATAATCCCTACCTGTCTGGGAACTTAAAATGCTTTCAAAATCTACTGCTATAGAGAATGATAAATGACTAGAGTTAAGTTTTGCACATACAGCCAGATGAAAGTTTATCTTTAGGGCATGAGTAGCTGCCAACAATCTGTCCAAAGTACTTTAATCTGTTTCTATGCTTCAGTTCCTATTCTGTTTTTAACATTTGATTTAACTTGGGGTTGAAATGTTTTGATATCTACTTTAAGCCACTCGGTAATACTGATTCTATGTGATCAGCTACTTGTTTAAGGTACAGTCAGATAGTATGAGTGTTCTGTGGTGGAAGGAGGAGGTCTCAGCAAGCATTAAGCTCCTAATAGTATTACTCTCTATTACTGATGTAAAATTATGCAGTAAAATGTTATTAGAAAAACATGATCATATCTTTCATTCCCTAATTATTTTCTTATATTTTCTATGCATCGTAGGGTTTACTAGTTCAATGCATGGTTTTTATTGGATTTTAGCAAAATAAGCAGTAACAAATAAATACTTAATATTTCTTTATTTTTTGTATTAAAAAAAAATAGTAAAAGTTTATCTGCAGTGAGACTGTGTATTGTGCTAGGTATAAATTTGCCTGTTCCCACTGTCCAGTAGTAATGCATTTCCCTAGATTTTTAGGGCATTTGGTGGCTTGGCGGAGTTAGCAGTCTTTTGAACTCCTCAAACAGTTCCGCCAGTTTTGAGAAGCAGCTTGGAAAAGCTGAAGGTGAAAATCATCAAAGCAGATGTCAGAGGCAGGGCAAGTCAGGCAAGCAAACTGTATGTAAATTCAGAACTGACAGACTGTGAATATATTGTTGAAGGCTTTGAAAATTAAAGACAAATTACTCTTGCAGAAGTTTGGTTCGAGAATTCCTTGCATAGAAGCTGTTTATAATGTTTCCGTAATGTGTGTGTTCATAAGATTGATGCCATGCATTATGTGTTTTTAAAAAAGTGTCACTTTTTTCAAAATTCCGTTAGATTTAGTCTTGGGTTGGGTGGTTTTATTTTTTGTTTGTTTGTTTGTTCGTGTGGGGTTTTTTCCTTACCTGAAGGCTTTACTAGACAAGCTGTTAGCTTCACTTGAGAGTTCTTTGTAACAATTGGAAAATACCTCCTGGTGGTCCTCATTTTCATTATGAAAAAGGAATTCTGCATAACCTATGAAGTTTTGATTATTAGGTCTAATGAGGATTGATCTTGCAGTGGTTTTAAAGTCTCAATAAAAATTTAGAAATGCTTCTCCATGCAATCTTAATGTATTTATAAGGATAGCTTGCACATCAGGTTCTGACTTTCTTGTGAGGCTTAAGGTGTGTGGCTGGCTGGAGGTGGAATGGAAGCTTATGTAGACTTGAACTACCTTAATGGAGCAGCTCTCCTTCCAGTAGTAGAAAACCTAACATGGAGCAACCTGCCTTATAAGGAGTACACAGTTGAGGGTGGCGCAGGGTTCTCCATACAAGTGCTATGGCACATGTTGCCATGCTGTCATTGTTCTTGATACATGTGGAATTTCGCTGAAATAATTAACTACTTTAGTTACAGTTCTGACTGCAGGTGTCCATGTGGCTTTACACAGCCTTCCTCTGTCTGCCAATTAAAAAGAAATTGGCAAATACTAGAAACCCTCTGCTTTTTGCTGTAATGAAGACCAGTGAGAAATCTTTGCAGCTGGGTCTGATGCTTCTTCCCTGACTCCTGTTTGGTAAAGGAGAATATGCTGCTAAATTTTTAATAAAAGATTTATCCTCTTGTTTTTCACGTGCCTATTGTAATCCAACAGTTTTGTCAGCTCCTTGGACTTGCACTTTTTCTGTGTTTAAGCTTTATGAGATACTAAGGCTTTGATGCCTGTTCCTCCTAATTTAATGACATGTCCTTCAAGTTGATTACTATTGCTGCTGCTAAAATCTTCAAGACTGAATGTGCTTTCAGTGGATGCTGGTCTATTTGGCCGTTTGTTTTTCTCAACCTCCTCTGTTTGCTTGTGAGCTCTGCTTTTACCAGGACAGAAAATGTTCCTTACATTAACTACAGTGTCTCCTCTTTGAGGTGTATATGCATACGTATTTTTGTATTTTTGGCCTTTAGAAATAAATGTGTTAGGGATGTTGATGGGGAGAGTGAGTTCTGCTGTGCTGTCAGAGCTTTCAAATCAGTGAGCCTGTTTATTCAGTTGTCTTAAAATATTTTGAATGTTTCGAACCTTTGCTTGTGGCATCAGTGTTAATGTGTGCTTTGTATTGGGATCAGAAAATTATTGAATTGATTTTGATTTTTCCTCTGAAATTGAAGTCCAAAAAAAAAAAAAAAAAAGGAAAGCTGGTTAAAAAATCCTAATTTGAGATTCAGTTTCTGTTAGGATATTATTGTTCTGTATAATAAAACTACTACATATCTGACTGTACATTGCAAGAAGGAGCCTGCTGAGTCTTTAAGCAGTACTTGCACTTGGAATAATTCTCATAATACATTTTAAATAAGAACCAACTTTACAATTGCAAACAGGAATGTTTTCCTGTGAGGGCCAAATGAGCACTATGTGTTAGGGACAGAAATGGAAAATGCCAGCAGAACTTGGACAAGAAGAATGATTCAGATAATGTTATCAAATTGGATGGTGTTCATGGAATAGCACTTACAGAATAGTATCTGTGTTAGACAATTTTCCTGTTTTAGTGGGGCCTTAAAATGGTTTGCAATAGAGCCACTTTTGTGCTGAAAGACCTCTATAGTTGCTGAAGGTTCAGTTTCATAACTTCTACCTATCCAGGTGTGCAGTATATTTTGTATCATAGCTTGTAATATCAGTGAAATTAGCTTGCTAATTAATTATTTAATTGCAACCTACCTAGGTTACACTAGGTAGGGGTTTTTCTCTGTGTTACAGTTCCTTCTTCTGGAAAATACTTTCATCCTTGATTCATCTGAAGGAAGGTATATCATCTACTGGTCGTAGAGCAACATGCTGCTAATGCTAATGTATGTAGAAAATATGACTGAATAAGTGAGCAAAATTGGTTTACAAATGAGTAAGCAGGGCTGAAAATATTCTCAAGGTTCTTGGACTTTAATCAGGTGATATGTTTGGATCATTCAAGGGATGGATCACTATAAGTTTTTCTTGTTCTGTTAAAAACAACTAGAATAGCTGACTAAGCAAATGCACAAACGGAGTAGTGTCAGTGAAAAATACTGTGGTATAAAATGTAACAGTAAACTTGGCATCTGCCAAGTACAGTACTGATTTTCACCTCATTCTAAAGAGGTATTCTGGCCTCCATTTTTTTTATTTTTTTTTTTTTAATCTTAAACACAAGAAATTTTTCAGTGTTCTAAGCATTCTGTGTGGCAGAGTTTTTGATTTAATCATTAAACTGAAGATGCAAATAATTCACATTATCTTTTTTTCTGTACTGTTGGTTTTCTCCAAAAAGATTACTAGTGCATAACAGAAGAATAATGGAGCAAAGATGTGCATCAAATTCTATTAAACTGAAAAGATAAAAATTAATATTTTTGAGTATTCTTCTGTATATCTCAAGATAAATCAGTAGGTTAAAATTTGAGAGAGTGTGAGTGTGAATAAATGTAGGGGTTTTTTGTTTGTTTCTTGTTTGTTTGGTTTTTAATTCGGAACATTGTTTGCTATACATAAGAGAATTCCATAATGTTTTTAACAAAAATAGAGGTAAAAATTCCTAAAGTGTACTGAATCAATATAGCAATTCAAAAAAGATGCAGTGTGATCAGGCTTGGATTAAAAGCATCTGTGTGCTTGTCAATAAGGAGCTGTGATGAGTTTAGGGGTATCATATTGACTGTGTATTAATACATGGTATCCTATAAGACCATCAGTTGATTGTTTAGAATGTAAATGAATCTGTTGATGGATCCAGTGACTGATGGCTTAAATTCCAATTAATCAATTGCTTCATTGGTTTCTTAATTCAGATCAAATATCTCAAGTACACACAATGCTTTCATGGTCTTAAGAGAAATTAATGCTTTAAAACTGATTTAATCAGTCTTGTATAAATGCCACTAATTTTTTTGATTGCATCCTATGTGATGACATTGTAGTTTAAATGTTTGGGATGTTGCAGGTGTCTTTTTTTTTTTTTTCCTTCTTGGAAGCTATCATAATTGAAAGCTTCTTGTTATAGTGGTAAATGAAACTCTGTACTCCAATGTTATCTTGGTGCTGCTCTTCATCTTGTCATCAGTTTAAAATTTTCATGCACATAGTCACTTAAGTAATATAAATGATTTAAAAATTAAGTTGTTCGTAAATGATCTGGTGTTTGGCGTGCAAAGTCAAAGTCCATTTTTCTTTTGTTGGGTATATTCTCGTAACCCATCTCTTTCAATGCTTTTTGACCTAAAGCAGGAAGGCTGGTAATATTACTAGACAATATATAGCTGCTTATGAAACCACAGTTCCATGTGCTCTATTTCCCAGTGACCCATCAATTAATTCATCAACACTTGACACATGCTCTTCAGTGTGACACTTACACCAGTTGATCTTAATTTGATTGCTGTTAAAACCTTCCTTTCCTGACAACTCTTGTCAATTATACAAAATAAAATCAAGTATTCATAAGTAGGCTGTAATAGGATATAGGCAGGCAGATTTAATAATTCAGTTTTGCTGGGGCTTGAAAGGCATTACTTGTAGCTGTTGTTCTCATTTGTAAAAAATTCATTGGATACAGCTCTTGAGAGAGAAGGCAGACATAATTTTATTTAGATTTGACTGAGAAGAACCCAGACATGTAGTGGTGGCTTAGCGTTAACTCTAAGAACAAGTGACATGAATTCTTATCAGTTACGTATTACAGAAAGTAAATGTAACTTAATTTTTAGGCTAGTTTAAGTACACACATTCTACAGTTTTTTGATGATATCTTTATAGAGTGTGGAATTCAACACTGCATTTATGCAGACAAAACAATACCTTTTTAAGACTGAGGTGCTTGACCTTTAATATGCTTGTAAAACATGCATATTCCTCCCTATCTGCTATATGCAGCTAAATATTAGCTGCTTCCCTTTGATCCATTTTCAGCACCAGATAACATTAAAATGTGTGTGCAATGGCATATTTGAATTATACCTATAAGTTCTCTTTAGTGCTTACTGGCAAGTCTCTTCTTAAGCTGGCTGATATTTGGCAAAAAAAATGGAAGCAGAAATCTGTTCATTTTAATGTTGTCCAAGAGAAAGTTAAATACATTTTTCAGAACTTGTGTGGTGTTGATTTGGCTTCTTAAATACTATACTGTGTATACTGACATTTGTAACAAACACCATGTGTGGTTTGACTGTTCAGGCTCTGTGGAAGGGATTTGAATGTACTTGTGAAATCTAAAAATAGACATCTTTTTAAAAATAATTTCATTTGTAAAATGCTGCTTAAATAGGTGTAGCTGAAAACAAGATCTGCTGTGATTGCTCACAGCAAGAACAGAAAAAGTGGAGGAAAGAAGTGTGAAAGTATTTTTATAATGATGTGTCATTCACTTGATGTTTTTTAATGCTAACTAAAATAAGTTGTTCCATAGGGTTTTTTTCCCATGATTTTGGAATCCTCCATCTTCCACCTCATCTCATGACTTAGAGCTAGAGCTTCTTTCTCAGGTCTTTCTTCCACGATAGGAACTAGGAGTGAGGAAATGAAAAATAAGTTTTGGATACAGGGCAAGTCAGGTAGTTTGGTTTCTTATATCAAGAAAATGATCATAATTTTTAACACTGCTATTAATCAAGAAACATGGCTAATCCTGGAAAGGAAGTGTTTTAAATATGAGCATACTTTCCCACCTTTTCTTTGTCAAAACAAAGCCAGAAGACCTCATGATCAAAGAAGAAAGCAGGGAGGAATGATGATGCATAGTATTAAGAAAAAGGTCATTATATAGAATTGATTTTTTATTTCATTAAGAAGCTTCCTTTTCTTGTGTCCTTTTTGGTGGTTTGGTGGGGTGTCCTTTTTTTCTTTTTTTTCCCCCCTTTGCTCACTTTTTAAGGCTGAAATATGACCAGTGCTTTCCATGTACAGCCTATGTTTAGTTTGAAACTTCTTGTTGAGGGTTTTTTTCTTCAAGATTTCTTGAGTTATGCAGGGCCACAAAACCAGTAATGCATATGGAAGTGTAAACTGTTCCCAGAAGCATTTGACATGTATGTGTCCTGCATGTATGCTGTGATTAAAGCCTTAAGTCCAGCACACACTGAGTAAGTAGGATTCTTCCTACTTACTCTGTATTGAGCACAGTACCTTTGTTTGCAAATCTAGGCCAAGCATATCATGGCCCTAAATCAGTGCCTTCGTAGATGAGCTTTTGTAGTACTATTTCAAAACACCATAAAGGCTGCTGAAATAAATGTTATTTTTGTTCAATATTCCATTAACACACAAAATAACTTTTTAAAAAGATGGGTTTTAATCTCAAAAAATTGAGATTTATTGGTACCTCAAATAACCATTAACAAGAAGTCTATTAACAAGTAGCAATGTATCCCTATATTTTAAAGTTACGTAGTTACTTCAGGTTCTTAAAATGGTTTTATTCGTTTGTATTGCAGGTGCTGCTTTTCTTCAGAAAAGCAATCTTAGAGTAAATTCTCGAAGACTTTACTTAGGCCTCAAATACTTGAGTTTTTGCTAGAGTGCAGACAAACTGAATTGTAGTCCTAGGACTTCAATAAGCATACAAGTTTCACAGATTTAAACTGAAGTAGCTTTAAAAATCAGTTTGGTTGCTATTGGGCAGCACCTTGCATGGACATACTCTAAACTGATTTAAGCCTGTCTTCAACTGATTAGGCTAAATAAATATTGTATGCTTGTAAATTATTTTAAATGTGCATATGTGACGTTGGCTCTACTTTTGATAAATGACTGAATTCTTCAAACCCAGTGCAATTTCCTTAAATCAACCCTAAAATTCTAGTTCACTTCACTCCAAAATTTCCACTAGAAAGACAGAAATAAATCCAAGAGTTTCACAATATTCAGCTTTGTCCACTGACCTTGAATGACGGTGTACTGTTATAGGAAGTAAGCATCAGAGCGCCATCACTGTACAAAGTAAAAGGTTTGATATTCATTCTCCTTTTATATGTAGCCTTATCAACTACTCTTTTTTTTTTTTTATATATATATACAGCTATGCTTTTGTAAATAGCTAAGATACTTAATGACTTTTCCTTTAAGCAGTAGAGAACTTGAAAAAAAAAATCTGTGCTGTAAAATAATTGTCAGATTCAAGAGTTATCATTGAATTCAGAGGGAAAAGCAATTCCTGACAACTGTATGGATGTATTTTTCCCAATATGTTATATTCAGGTTAGAAATGTAAATGACTTTTAACATTTACCCTAAACATTTGATTGAAGTACATAATGCCATTTTTTACTACTTTTTGTTTTGGTTTGTGATGGGGGGAAGAGGGCAATGCTTCCAAGCATTTCAAAATGAAACAGTTACAGATAGCTGTTTTTTCAGAGAACTTTGATTATTGGAAGTTTTACGTACTACTAACTCAAATACCTTCCAAAAGTGAAGAAAATATGTCTAACTGTCATGCAGTATACAGTGGGGAATGTTTAGTTTTTTATAGGTCCAAGGTCTTGGTGGGAGTGAAGAGTTATTTTCATACATGCTGTGTAATTACATGTTTAATCTCCCATGTTTATAGCCTACTTAAGCTGGGTTTAAATTAAAATTACTTAGTCAAATGTGTTGCAGTATTTGGGGAAGAGGATTGTATTGTTTCAGTTTTGCTGTTGTGATCACTACTGAAAGCTGACTTGGCAGAAAGCAGTCCCTTTTTCTGGATAAAAGGGAAACAGGCTATGAGATAAGTTATTGATGAAATTAACTGCTGAAGTGGAGAGGAAATACAGCTGGCCAATACATGTCATAGTCTGAGCTCTATTAAATGAATATATGTGCAGTCAACCATTCAGAGCAGCTACACTCGTCTTGAGCTGCATTGATCTATAGTATAATTCTGAATGAAGTTGATGGAAGAGAGCAACCATTGACAGGAAGGGTGAAGAGAACCGTGAAACATCTTGTACAGGAAAAGTATGATGGAAAGTAGGCTCATTTATGCTATGGATAGAAAGTGCATTGGAACTGTGGTATTTCTGGGTGTTCCTAGGTATCTCACCCTTCATTATCAGGCAGTGTATGTTGCTGGGCTCTTCAAAAACTGCTTTATAGTATTTATTTTTTAAAAGAAAATCCATAAAGAATCCTGTCAAGAATTTAAAATCAGCTTCTCAAGGACTTTAGGTAGAACTTTACAGCTTTCAGCTCTGAGCTTTAGGTGAAATTTAGTTGTGATCATGTGTTCCAAAAGCGGTTTATGTTAACATCTGAAGATTTTTTTTTTTTTTTTACTTAGTATGTACTTAATATAAATACAGCTGTTACATGAAGGCTGGTAAGCTTCTTTCAAGGCTGTTGTGTAAAAATGCTACCTTCTAGTCAGATATAAGTTAAGATGCTCTCTCAGGCATATACTTTCAGACCATTAGCTCATTGAACTGCTTAATTTACAGGCCTTGAATAAAACATTAAGTTCTCTTAGATTTTACTTGCATCAGGGTCCATCTGTCCTATAAAAGAATCTCTCTCTTAATTTTGTGTTCATTGGTAGGTACACTTTCTTGATGTATTGCCTATTAGACTCAAAGCTTCTAGCACATGGTCGTCTTGTCTGAGTAAGAGGACTCAAACCTGGATAAACTCCCTTGGCAGTGTTCCCTTCAGTTTAGTTGCTGCCATATTACTTCTAGTGATGAAAATACTTTGTTCGTTTTTATTGGATTAGTTGAACTATGGAAGGAATTATGGGTATTTATGCAAGTATGTCAATATGCATTGTTTAAAATTTACAAATAACTAGAAAAAATCTATTTTTATTTCATACCTATCGCACACAGTTACAATAGCATATCAGTTGCTAGGCTGTAGCATAGTGGAACTTGTAATGATTACTTCAGAAATATTTAAGGTTTCTTTAGCACAGCAATTGTGAAGAGTATTGCTAAAATTTTACCATCGTTTTGAAAGGCTTCAAACTAGATGGAAGTTGTAGCTAATTGCAGGGTTTTAACATATTTGCAATGTTAGCGTGCAGGCTTTTCTGAATCTGACATTAAGGAACCTATGTATGATTTTAGACCTGATACCTGTCAAGCTAGCTACTGGGGTGAGAGTAGGCTCTGCCCGGGTTTCAGTTTCCTGTTTCTTGAATATTCATCTTCTGTCTGTAAATCCTACTGATTCTCTTCAGTATGTATCAGTCTATTATGAACTTCCCTTGTCTTAAGTACAGTGCATGTGTTGACAGACTCTTTTTAGCCTTGGATCCTTCACAGTTATTTCTTTAGAGTATAATACATTGGGACCCATATGGTTTTGAATGGTATCCTTGTTAAGGATTTATTAAAAAAGTTTCAGAGAAGCCAGAAGACTATGAGCAGTGGAAGTTTGTGATGTCATACCAGCAAAGACACAAGAATCACAGGCATCAGTTTGTTACTGTATTGTGTTGGAATTGTACAAGTGACACAATTCTGAAAAGAAAAAAAAAAATGAAAAAACCTGTTTAAAAACTATTAAGAAACCTGAAAACTATCACTCCCCCCTATCCCTAACAGGCATATTGTTAATTTTATCAGAAAAAACTTGCTATTATGTGATATCTGGAATATTCCTGGAAGAAAGCATGCAGACACTGCAAAATCTGAATCCTTTTATATTTAGTGTGTTTATTTAAAAATGGTTATAAATATCTTTATTTTCACTCTTCTATTTTTTTAACCCAAACTGAATTTTTGAGATTAAAAAAATAGTGTGTCTCTTTATAACTTCAAGGTTCATGTTTCATTCGAACTGACCAGCTTGATGGAGAAACAGACTGGAAACTGAAGGTTGCTGTCAGCTGCACACAAAGATTGCCAGCTTTGGGGGTAAGCATTTTTATCTGTTTGCTTTTAAGTTATCTTCCATGTATGCATACATACCTCTTACATAAAAATTGTTACTTTAAGTACTGAGAAATACCTGTCACCACAGTCTTAGCTTTTGCAATAAATAGATATTCTGCTGAATGAGAAGTTGGTTATGTAAATATTCTAGTTTTTAAATTGAAAAGAAATTGAGACAGAATTGGATTTTTTTCTTAGAATGTAGTGGTTCTCATTGTGATCCCCACTGAGAACCATACTCTGCAGAAGCATATCACAGTTCTAGTGTTTTCAACCAAGTGTTCCACTGCAAGGGCAAGTCATTCGTGCCTCAGGAGCCATTGATTTAATCACTGGCTTGGAGGCTTGTGAGACAGAAGTCTGCTCTTGGAAGGTAAAGTGGTTTTTGTTGTCAGGATGCTTTGTAGTCTGACTAGGTGCAACATGCAAGTTCTTGCAAGGAGGGCTCTCTGGCAGTTGCCTGAATGCGTGTATTTTTTGTGTGTGTATGTGTTATGTCATAGGTAACTCTTAAAATCATGAAAAAGGACACATGTATGTGTGTGTATATGTATGTGTACATTGAAAATAGACATATCTACAAAAATATATGTGGAGTTGCATAAATGTCTCTTAAGGAGAAGCTGAATTTTGTCCCTTGTGTTGGGGAAGCTTGCTGTTTTATAGGAGAGTGGGCTTAGTATTAAGAGACTTCTGAAAACACACACACGTTACAGGCTGGTGGAAATTGTACAGAATTCCTGGTGTTTTGACACTAAGTCCTCTAGGTACATCCTCTGTTCAGCCTGGAGAAGAGGAAGCTGTGTGGAGTTGTCATAGCAGCGTTCTAGTATCTGTAGGGAGTCTTACCGGAGAGGGACTCTTCATCAGAGACTGTAGTTCTAAGAAAAAGGGTAATGGGTTCAAACTTAAACAGGGGAGATACAGGTTACATATGAGAAATTCTGTACTGTGAGAGTGGTGAGACACTGGAACAGGTTGCCTAAGAAGCCGTGGCCTGCCCTGTCCCTGGAAGTGCTGAAGACCAGGTTAGACAGAGCTTTGAGCAACCTGGTCTAGTGAAAGGTGTCCCTGCTCATGGCAGGCAGTTGGAATTAGGTGGTCTTAAGGTCCCTTCCAACCCTGAACCATTCTGTGTTAAGTGTGCCATTAAAGGCAAACTTAGTTTGAGTGGACTGTTAATATGCCATCTCGGTAGAAAAAAATAAGTGGTTATCTGCCAGATCTTAGCAGGACTTCAGCAGTTGTTATTCCAGAATTACTGAGTTGCCACCACACTAAAATTAGCAAAAGGGAGAGATCTGTTTCCTATGTTCTTAGTGCTCTGGCTACTGGCTTTACATGTGACAGGAGGAGGAAAGAATAGCTCAGTTTGAATTCAGAGGACTGGGAATAAGGGATGGAACTGAAGTTTGGTCATGCCCATAGGGGTGCCAAGTCAGGCTCCAAGATGGGAGTTCTAGTGCAAAACCACACTTTAACAAGTATTCTATAACTTGCAGTTGAATTTAGTATTCATAGTATTGCTTCTTCTGTAGGTTTTTACCATTTAATCATTGGCCTCTGTGGTTTCTCATGTAAGAAAAAAAAAATCTTGTCCATATTTCAGACAGATACATTCATTTGACTGAGATTCAGTCAATTTTCTGTCTTGCTTTGATGTTTTTGGTTTGTTTTTGTGTGTATGTGTGTTTGGGGTGGTTTTTGTTCGCTTTTTGTTGGTTTTTTTGTTTGTTTTTTTTTTTGAGGGGCTTTTTGGTGTTTTAGGAGTTCTTTTTTTTTTTTTTAATTAAATAGTGCTTTTTAGAGTTACAACCATGTCTAACTTAGCTATTATTTGTTATTTCACTTGTTCTGAAAGCATCACTGACTGCACTTGGCAAGTACAGCTCTTTGTGCAGAGCGCTGCCTCTTTGAGTTCTGTTTGCTGATTATAATTTCAGTGTTCAGAACCTGAAATCTGGAGTAAACAACAATGCAAATGTTTCTCTACACTTCCCTTTGGAAAAGAAAAAAATTTTTACATTGTATTTTCCTTTTTTAAAAATCCCCAATCCATGTCTGAAATTTTCCCTGCTTGCCAGCAAAAAAATAGACCTGCTAGAGCAGGGAATTGTTGTACTGTAACTTTTATATTATGTTCTTTATTGATAACTGATTTAGTTTTTTTTAGACTTGATAAATTGTTAAGCATCTAGAGATACAGTATAAAATTACAGTTAGACCTGTGCATTTGATTTGAAAGTAAGTGTTTATAGTTGTTTACAGTGGAAAATAAATCAGAGGTGGTTGAAGCTGGGCAGTCTGCATTTGAGTAGTAGAACATGAAGACTCAACTTGCTGCAGAATTCGAGGTTTGCTTCAGGTGTCAGTTGTTTTGGGCATGTTGGGGAGGAAAAGGCAAGGTATCACCAATAAACTATTCGTGCATCTTGGAAACAGTGCACAAGAGTCAGCTGCACAATATAGTAACAATTTCTTCCTTAGCTGTTTCCACTTACTGCTGTTAATTGCCTCTAATTGATCTATGCTTTTTGCAAGATTTTTATGTTCTACCTCTTCATGAGCTATAGGTAATAACCTGAGTTGCATCATCAGGTGCAGTTGCTCAAGGAGCTATATGCACTTAAAATTTCCCTGGCTGCCAGCAGCAAAGGGAAGCCCCCAAGTAGCTGATGTGCCTGTGCCCTTTCTTGCATCACACAGTCACTGGTGGTTCACCATGCTCGCCAAGACTTTGTCTGCACTAAGCTGACGTGTCATCCTGAGTCACTGATTCTGGGTATAATACTTTCTGCCAACTTAACTAATCTGTATCCCAGTTTCCCATACTGTCTGGTTTGGTCAAACCATTGACACTGGGGTGGTTCTTTAACGAGGTCATTTTAAATGGCTGCTTCCCAGCTGGTCTTGAATGGTTTGCAGTGGTTATGTCACATCTGCTTTACTCCTGTGTCACATCTGTCTGTGGAATATTTTGGGGAAACAGTAGCTTAATGTGCCCAAATGTAAACACTTTTTAAAGTATCCCCACATCGTTCACAGAAGATAATATCCCAGAGGCTGTTTCTATTCCTGCAGAAAGCACAGTGTATTTACTTTCTGCAAAGACACACTGACCTTTACTGGAATGGCAATAATATGCAAGAGTATCATCTAAAGAAATTGCTGATGGACAGCTTCAGAAGATTCCTATGAAACTGTAAGCAAGCAGTGAAATTTAAACTAACAAAAAATATCATTATGGAATTATTTTGTTGTAAGCCTAATTTTTGCACTTAATAGTAGAGTAATAAGCTGTCTCTGTAGGCCCTACACATACTCATTTTCTTAAAAGTTAAAATGCAGTGACTGGAACGATTTTTTTTTTTAATAGGTTCAGTAAAAAGAATGGTTTTAGAAAAAAGTAAAAATAGGATACGCACTCTAAATATTTAAGGACAGTGTTTGGCACCTTTGAAACTGTACATTAAATTTATCTAAAAAGGGATGCTTAAAATACATAGTTGAGGTTTCCTCAGCAGATAATATTCAAGCTTTCTTCTATAGTCAGTGGAAAAAAACTGGAGTAAGTTGGTTAGAGATAAGGATCACTTGAGAAATCCAGTTCCAGTAGACTTTTTCTAACCCTAGGCTTCTACAGTATTCTCTGTTGCTTAATAAAACTGCAAAATCAGGCAAGCTGATTTCCAGGTATTAACTTGAAAATGTGTGGTCTGTTGCTGTGTAAAACATCCTTATGCTTCTTTCAGTTCCTAACTTGAAATCAACTACTCTTTCGCAGTGATTATCTCGCTAACCCTGTATCATGTGTAATAGGGGCATGAGCTTTCAAAAAAGTAATTTTAATTGCTAAGTAGTTTTAATTACTTTAGCAGAAACTTTGTGGGCTTTCAAGCTGTCTTCCAAAGGACTGAGCTTTGTGCAGCGGTCTGGGATCGGCCTTGGTTTTCTTTTCCCAACAAACGTTAGGAGGGTCAGTGGTCCTTCCTGCTAAAGAAAGCTGCTGGGCCGGGATCCTTCCCTGTATTCACGTTATGTGCTGCACATGGTGGGCAGTGCATGGCATCTGGCGCGGCAAAAGTAAGGCACTTCCCAGAACGTCTTTCTAAATGTTTTGCTTCAGCTTTTTTAAATGAAAAAGCTGTTTTGCTTTAAGAAATTTCGGAAAGTTCACCCTCGCAGACAGCACATCATTCACAGCGCACAGAGGCCGGTTACTGACCGTTCTGTGTGATGCTATCGGACAGCGCAGCACAATGAGGGCGGGCCGAGCGCGGGGGAGCGGCCCTGGCGCGCAGCGCCGCGCCTCGGCGGCGCCACCTGCTGGGTGGCCGTCGGCACAGCGTCGGGACGGCGGCACGTGGGGACCCCGCCTTCTCCGGCGTCTGGGAGCGAGTCCTGGGCGTGCGAGGAGCGGGGTCACTGGTTGCAGTTAGTCATTGACAAAACTGATTGGGAGTTAATTGAAGACACGGTAAATAAAATGGGTAGGGCAGGATATATTTACTCCGCTCCTGTAGTACCCCTGCCTGCAATGTTGTGTCAAGCTCTGGGGCTCCCAACAGAAGAGGGATGTGGAGCTGTTAGAGCAAGTCAAGAGGAGGCCAGGAAGATGTTCTGAGGGCTGGAGCACCTCTAATGTGGAGACAGGCTGAGAAAGCTGGGTTTGTTCAGCCTGGAGAAGAGAAGCCTCTGAGACTTTAGAGCAGTTTCCAGTGCCTAAAGGGGACTGACAAGAAAGCTGGAGAGGGACTTTTGACAAGGGCAGGTAGGGATAGGACAAGGGGGAATGGCTTTAAGCTGAAAGAGGGCAGATTTAGATTAGATATTAGTAAGAAGTTCTTCACTATGACGATGGTGAGGCCCTGACACAGGCTGCTGAGAGAAGCTGTGGCTGCCCCATTGCTGGAGTGTTCAAGGCCAGGTTGGACAGGGCTTTGAGCGACTTGGTCTAGTGAAAAGTGTCCCTGCCTGTGGCAGGGGTTTGGAGCTAGGTAATTGTTAAGGTCCCTTACAACCCAATTCATTCTGTGTTTCTATGAATTATGTGGAGAACTCGGAAGTTCTTCTTGTCCTTTTCCAAGACACAAAGCTTGTGTTTTAATTCAGTACTGCCATTAAACTGGACTGAAGTCTCGTATTTGTATGGGTGGCTACAAAAATGTGTTAGGTTTCCAAGTTTAGCTGTATATATGATAAACCAGCAGCTGGCTGCAGGGGTCCATTCGCAGGGAGACCCTGTTCAGACAGGGAGATGTGGGGTGCAAACTGTGATGCATCAATACTGCTTTTTCTGGCTTCCAGGGATTCAGCACGCATAAAGCAACACCTGTGGCAGTGTCTTCTCCATGTACTTGCAGTGTGTTTTCAAAGCCAAGGCTTACAATTCATACTTGCATATTAAAATGTATTTGTAATGATTTAAGAGAACATGTGCAAGTCAATTATAAAATAGATTATAAACAATTTGTGTTTGACAGAATATGCTGTCCGTAAACGTAATTTAAGATTTCTTTAGCTATCTGATGTTAAGTCAGAGAGTATTGACACAAGCTGTCAGTTGTGTCAACAGAGCAGCACTGTAACCCTACCTACTGTGACACCCAGAAGAAACAAACCTGCAGACCTTCAGAGCTTTTCTTAAAGAACAGATGACACCACCAAGATGATCAGTACAGATTTTGTTGTCTTTCAGAAGCACTTAATGTGATCAAAGAATTAAAATTTCAACAAGTGATTTAATGTCAGCTGAGCAGCAAATATTGTGACACCTAGATTAGGTTTCTTGCAGTTTAATACTTATATGTGGGACAGTCCTTCTGGCCAAACGTGTGCTCTCAGGCATTCTTCTCTAGCTTGTGTGTGATCAACTAAATTTATTAACAGCAATGAGGTCACTGTAATTTTCAATAAATGGTGACTTGCTGATTTATATCAGAAGATCCATACAGCAGTAAACAATACCATTTACATTTAATTAGTTTTATTGAACCAAAGGCAATTTTATTTGTAATGAACTACATGTTATGATTAAGAATGTATTTTAATGATCTTTAAGTAAGGTGAATAAATGTTGCCCTTGACCTAACAGAGGAGATTTTTCTGTTATCAATAACTTCACAGTGATTTTTAAATCGTGAAATGCAGAAGACAACATTTTCATTATTGTACTATCATTAAGCCATTTTGTGACTTTGTGTAGAAAGATTAAATGTATTCTTCTGAATTATTATTTTCAAATGAGATAATTAAATGCATATCAGGGTTTTTTTAAAAAAGACTATTGTTGTATTAAATAATTTAATTTTTATTACTTGAGTTTCAAGTTTTTCATATAGTTTCTTTAATCTAGAGCTATTACAAACCCTCTACCAAGTGTGTTTTGGGTTAGGGTTGTTTTTTTTGTTGGTTTTCTGTTTGTTGTTTTTGTTTGGTGGTTGTTGTTGTTAGTTTTTACTTAAGTATGAAAGTAACTGAGGTCATTTGCCCTCACCAACTCCTAAAGGCAATGTAATATTAGATGCAGAATACTATTTCCATTGAATGTATCAGTAGAACTATTTGGGTTCAGTGAACCAGCAGTTCAATGCTGAAAGTATGAAAGTAATTCTTTACTGAAGCTGGATTTCACAATGATCATAGAATCACAGACTAGTTTGGGTTGGAAGGAACCTTAAAGCTTATCCAGTTCCAGCCCCCTGCCATGGGCAGGGACACTTTCCACTACACCAGGTTGCTCAAAGCCCAGTCCGTCCAGCTTGGTCTTGGATCAAGTCCCTCATTAGTTAAATCATTAATAATAAGTGGTTGTGGGCTTTTTATTTGTTTTGTGGTTTTCTGTTTGTTTGGTTGGTTTTTGTTGTTTGGGGTTGTTTTTGTTTTGGTTTTTTTTTTTAATTAAATCCTTTGTTCAAGTAATTTCCCTTCTCCCTGCTTTTATATAAAGGAAAACAAACACATAACCTAACCAGATAAATCTCTCCGGCTCAGTGGGCAGAAGTTCTATTTACATACAGTGTTGTGCAAAAAATCTTGTCTCATAAAATTCACCATTGTGAGTTCCTTTGAGACATTGAGAAAAGAAATGCACAGCTTCTGGGAAAGCAGCAGTAGGTGAAGGAACATCTTTGAAACCTTTATTGTTTAATTCATTTGATATGTTGTCTGTCTTCTATAACTGTAGCATCCTTTGTATTTCTTTTTCTTCCCTTTGTATTGTAAATCTTCAGCTACTGTATTTTTTTGGCCCGAGAATGATGTCCATTTGGAGTATAGCGCATTGAGCTACAGGAGAAAAGTCTGTATCTTTTTGGTTTATTCTTCCTTCTAATAATGAAAAAACACTTCAGAAAGCTACTGAGCATATGTAAAATGCTAGTATATCTTTCTAATACTCAGTAATGACATGCCAATGAATTGCCAGCCACCAGATTGCTCTCAGAGCATAGGCTTTTCTTAAGGGTTTATTTGGGTTTGGTTTTTTCTTCTGTGGGGTTTTTTGTTGTTTTTTTCGTTTGGTTGTTTGGTTTTTTGTTTTTGTTTTTTTTTGTTTTTTTTGTTTTTTTTTTTTTTTTTGGGTGGGGGTGTTTTTTTGTTGCTGTTGTTTTTTTGCTTTGATTTTTTTGTTTGTTTTTGTGGGGTTGTTGGCCAGTTCTAGTTTGTGGCATTCAGGCTAATGGCACAAATGTGTAGGAAATATGCAGTTTTCAGTTTTTCAGGAAGGGGAGTTTGTTTTAGTGTTAAAATTCAAATGAAAAGGAAAACATGAAAGTTTAGGTGTTAAATCAGAAATACAGAAGGAGAAGTGAAACATAAAAAGACAACATCAAAAGACTGTGGTAGAAATATTTACATTTAAAATGTAACAAAGGAGAACATCCCAGTGAAAGAAAATATAAAGGTGAGAATCCAGGAAAATATATTACTGCATAGATGCCAATATACTTAAAAAGGGGGATATTTCTGCTTCCTTTTATTCTAATATTGCTTCCCACTAAGGCATTTTGTCAAAAGAGAGTTCTTGGTTGATGCATTTCACTAGCAGTTCTTTTTGTGTATATGAGTATGTGTGTGGTATTAGTTTTCGACTATGCTCTCTACTACTGAGAGACTCTTTATTTTTCTTTGCATAATAAAGCACATAATAGCATGGATTAGGTAAATTGTAGGTGACAACAGATTGAAAAGAACTGAATGATGAAGACATAGGACACCACATGTGTATTAGTTTCATATGAATTATTTCTCTTGAACCTGATGAAAGTAGGTTGGAAGAACGAGGATGCAATGAATGAACTGTGTGAAAGACTTCAATAAATGGCTAATGGCTTAAAAATATAATATGTGAGAGTTAATGTTCAGATTTGATTCATTTTTTAAAAAGCATATCAAAAAAGTCTTGTGTGGTTTTTCAAGGTATGAAGAGATGTGTGCAGAATATAAATAGAAATACAAATTCATTCTTTATAGAGCTGCACTTTTTTAAAGTCAAACATATTTGATAAATATGCAATAGATTTTAAAAAAAAAAAAAACAACATTAATTTTGATCCAGAAAAGTGAAACCCATGATATTCAAAAATCTTGTAGTTATTTTATCAGAGGAACAAGAGAGGATACAAACGTGTCAGATTTTAACATATTAACACAGGTGGACAGTTGCACTTTATTTTTGTAATGTTCAAATTCTGTAATATTCAAATGTTATTTTTGTGCTTATATCCAAAGTTATGATGGCATGTTTTTAAAAATCGCTACATTTGAGCCAAGGTGTGGTTATACTTCTATGAAAGAAGCTGTAAAATTTGTCCTGCTTTTGAAGATAGCACATTCTAGCTAGCATAAACAGTGTATTGTATCCATGTAATCTGCTCCCAGAGATGGTGTCCGATTAGCCTTTTTCAGGATTTATCCAGTAATAAAGGATGGAGATAACCCAAATACTTAGGTGCTGCATACATTGAGAAGGTAGACAGTCTTGTGTTTGATCAGACACTACGATTGACTAGATTGGCTGCGATTTGCTATCAAGCATCTGCTCCTCCCCAGGGTAGAAATAGGATCCCTGCATGAGTGGTCTAGTGCTGTTGAAATCTTTTAGCTGCTGTTGGTCTAAAAAGCACCAAAAAGTTTGTTTTTGTGATCAGGAAGCTCTTTGTATTAGGTTTTTAACAATTAGTCGGTGTCATTCTTTCTGTGGGAGGTGGATGTTTCAGAACAATTACCTGATGAAATAACTGTTCCAGATTTTTAAGGTGATCCTCCCTGAGCCTGTAGGGACAGCTCTTAAGTTCTGAAAATCATCAGGTTTTTTTTTTTTCTTACCCTGTTTATACCATAATGCCATTTTACATATATAGCCTGCTACTGTAGTATCTAAGTATCTCTTATTTTTCTTAGTTTTAGGGTAGGAGTGTTCATGTGTTGTTTGCTGTCATGAGTAGTAGTACTACATATATTGGACACAATTTTATCAGACTGGTTTAGTGTATGCCTGACTTCAAGCATTTGAGTAATCATGTTAATGTATCTAGGCTTTCTTGAAGCTGATGGGTTCTTCTCATGGGTTGACTGCAGATGCACTTGAGCATTTCAGAGAACTTGCATCAACTTCATTGTTTCCTCTTGTATTCAGTTGGCTTTGTCCCTACTGGAAAAATACATTGTTTCCAGTTTCATTAAAAACAAACAAGCAAAAAAAACTAAACCAAGACAACACAAGCAAAAAAAAAAAAAAAAAAAGCCAATCAAACAAACAAAAAACACTTTAAAAGAACAAATATATGGGAAAAAAGCATTATACTATTATAAATTAAAATAGGACTGTAAAGAGGAAATTAACTAGATGAAATTTTTAACTCGTCATAAGTGTAAAGCAGTTCAGTGTTTGAACTATCAATACATTTAGAATATCATCTTGGATCTGGTTTCTTCATAGCAAAATGTACTGAAAAAACAGCATGGTTTTTAATCGGGTAAAAAGTTCATTAACTTAATTGGGGGCGGGGGGGGAAGGTTGGGGGTTATAAACTTGAACCTTTACCATTAAAGATAGTAATATGTGATTCAAAGTATGTGATTGAGTTGAAATGATAGTAAGGACATTTATTTGTTTTACAGGATCTCTTTTCAATCAATGCTTATGTTTATGCTCAGAAGCCACAGCTGGATATTCACAGTTTTGAGGGTACCTTCACACGGGTAAGTAAAGTGTCTAAATACAGTTCTACTTCTCTCTTCCATTTTTCAGTGTAAGTGAAACCTATACTTAGTGTCAAAGTTGTATCTCGTCCTTTTTTTTTTCCCCAGCTATAATGATATTCACGTATTCAAACCAAATATGATAATAACAGTGTAGTAATTTCTGTGTCATTTTTCTGTTATTTTCAAAAGGTGGCCTGCTGAAATTAACCCTTTAAAGTAGGGTGTCCTAGGAGGTCATAATCTTTTTTTTCCATTTTCTTACAGATTTGTAGCATTATATTAGCAAATGCAGTATTAGTGTGCTTAGTGATGCTTATGGATACATTTTCTCCTACTTAAGCATTGATGTTCAAAGAATTCTTGCCAAGGGTAGGTTGACAGGGTAATAGCACATTGATTTTTCTTTTTTTTCCCCCCATTATAAAGAGAGAGTACTAACAGTGTAGAAGACAAACTTGGATAATTTCTGAAAGTGCATGACCATAAAACAAAACAGAAATTTAGATGCATTGCTCTGGAGTTTTTATGAGGGAACAACTTTTTTAAGTACTTCTGTGTGAGAAATATATCCACAGCAAACCTGATAGATTACAGAAGATACTTTTTGCAGCACACCTGCGTAACCATGCCAGGAGGAATTAAAGCTCTGCTGTACTCTATTCATATCTGCCAGCCTCACAGGAAGTCATTTTCTGTTGTTCTCCATGAATTTTGGTGTGTTATGTGTAGTCAGTGCATGAAAGTGAGTGCATGTCCTTGCATGGGCATGAAGGAAGGAACGTGTCTCATCCTCAAGTAATGTTAATTCTTTCACTCCTCTCCCCTCTTATGTTGAGTCAATTTTTTACTTCATATTTACTGTTAGAGAATTAACTGTTTTGAAGCAGTGGTTGTGTTCACTTCAATCTGGCTTAATTTTATGTTGCCACTGGAGGCAATGATTCTATGTTTTGCCATTCCTTTTGACTCACCTTCCTTGTGCTGGCATTGACAGCCATGCAGACAGCCAGACTGGGGAGCTAACATGTAAGAACCTAATCTGACCTTGTCCAAAACATATGTGCCAGTAAAAGGAACATAACAAGAATAATGAACTGTGGGATTGGGGTGGGGAAGTAATCTCCTTCTGTGATGTAACTATGCTAATATGTATTCTTCTGTTTCCCTACTTTTGTTGGTGTGGGTTGTTATGCTGCATCCTGTCAGATGGGAATAAGGCTAGAAAAGGTCAAATGAAAGTGGTACAGTAGTTCATCTGAGAATTAAGTATTTAGTCTTAGAGGCCTCTGTCATGATCTGAAAAGAAAAATCTAATAAATTATAGCTTTGGAACCTTCTAAATGGCTACATGAAATTTGTCATGATCCTTGGTCAGCTGTATTATGAATTCAGGACTGAGAGTAGGATGTATTAAATACTTATTTCGCTGCTCATCTGTCCTTTCTCTGCATATGCAAGAGCTACAGACTCCTAAAAGAGGAACTGTAGACAGTTTAAACCTCTATGATCAATAGTGTACATGACTTCAAAAACTGAGCCTGAATAAGAAGCTTGAATACAATACTGAACTGCATATTCCGGTAATGGATTTAATTCAGAATTTGAAGACCAGTAAGCATATAGCTGCCAAATGAAATTCAACCGAGCAGACCTTAAGTGGAAACTTTGTCAGCTGGGCAAACAAGCTCTTATATGTCAGATATCTTCTACTGGAGTGAGTGATGGATTTTGTTTACCCCAAAACATGTTGTTCTGCTAACTGTAGTAGCATCAGAAAAATTGTCAAACTGTTTTTCCTTATCACAGACCTGGTCTTGTTCAGAAATCGGAGTCTTTGTCCCTTCCCTGCTCCATTTATCCCTACCATCTCTCCAAAAGTACAGATAAAAATTATGTGAAACTGGTGAACTCATAACTTGTAAATATACTTCTTATTTTTAGTTTGAGTAACTTGCAACAAATGAATAATAAAGTTAAGTCATTATCCATTTGGCTATGCAAGGTGTGATAATTGGGAAACTGAATGAACTGTAGAAAGGTGGAAATGAGGGTGCAAAGATGTGAAAGGATCATAACGAAAGAAGCAGAAGCTAACTGATCATCCAAACCATTTCGCTGATAAGCATGACATGAGTGGAAAGAGATATAGCTCATTAGACATTTTCCTATTTTGAATTACCTAAAAGGAGACACTTCACTAAGAACTGTAGCAGGTAGACACTAAACAAGAGACTTTTTCCTGGCTGTGTTGTCAGCTGTCCATAATCACTGCAGAGCTTTTGATTTCTTGTAGTATGGAAGAGTTTTGTAACTCACTGTCTTTAAAAATCTACTAACTGAAGAATAAACTAAGGCAGAAAAAAAGATTTTCCTAGCGTAGCATGCTCTTCCTGACAATAGTCAGAGGCAGACTACTGGAAAACAGTAAGACTAGAGTAAGGTGATGGTAATGCCTCCTCAGAAGATTCCTCTGTCCCTTTACAACTCATGATGTGGGAACTTCCAGATTCAGAGCTGGTTTGTCTGAGTAATCTGCAATGAATTGTCCTTCTTCAGACTTACCCAGTCCCCCCTTGAACCTCTGTAACCTTCTGGCATTCAAATAGGAATAAGTTGTACAGATTAATTACATGTTTTTATGGAGAGCAGTTGCCTGTTGTTTTAATTTTGCTGGCTTTATTTACAATTTCTTTCTTCTTTGGTAAGAGACAGCATTATCTATCTTCCCTTCCTAGGTGTTTATTTCATAGATATCTGTCATGTTCCTCATTAGAGTTCAGATTTATTTAGTCATGTCTAGTATGGATGCTACATTGACTACCCTTGTTGCCCTTTTTGAACATTTTTCAGTTCTTCATTTCTGTTTGCAATAAGGGTAGGGGAGAGAGGATTTAGAACTATGTATTTAAGGCTTAGATTTTTTCGTATAGAAGCATGATTTCTAAGCTTTTAGCTTGTTGCCAACTAGTACGTTAGTGGTTTGGTAGTTTCGTAATAATCCCAAAATTTGTATTCTGAATATTCATGACAGTTTTGGGGTAGTAATGAGTTCTGAGTAGTTTTGATCAGCTCATAGCTTATCACTTCGTGAAGTTGGGAAACGCATTGCTTTACATGTCACTGTATGGAAGAACCTGTCCACTTTTTTGTATGGTATATTAACCTACAGTATTACCCCACTATTAAATCATTGGTGTTTTTTCTATAGCTGTTTTGTTCTGAAATCTTACTGTAGTCTTACCTGAAGTTAAAATTATAAAGGTGTGCAAAGATTTAGCAGCGAACATTTCTTTGAATTCTGCAGCTTTTCTGTATCTCTTGTGTACATTAATTCTGTGGGAATGGCTAGTTAAAACACAATGCTCCAGTCAAAATTCAAATTCCTTCTTCATGCTGGAATTCAACATAATGTAAAACCTACTATTTCAGTATGATTGCAGGTTTAGTAAGTGGTAGATGGGAAATTATCTTTTTCAGTGTTTGGGAGGAGCTATTTGGAGTCCCATTGTGGACAACGGGTATTCTGTATGGAACTTCTCGGCAAAATATAAAACCTGTTACATTTATTGAAACTAAATTCATTGCATGTATGGTATTCACATCTATGTCCTCTCATTATATGCTGATGATTGTGAAAGACTGATTCATTCATTTCCATAAGGGTTGCAGCATTTGACTAAAATATGGGATCTTTGTGCTCAGCTCTCTGTTAGTATGCATCATCCTTTATGCCTGCTGGGGACTCCTCTGAAAAACTCCAGCATTATTTGCTCTTTGAAGTACAGAAGAGAGTTTCTATAAATAAAAGCATTTTCCTTGTACACCTATACATTGTTTTCAATTTACCTAGTCAGACAGTAAAAAACTCTACTTTTTTTTATTCAGACTACTTGAGCAGAATTTTCTTTTTTTGCAAGCAAGTTGAAAAGTTTGAACTATGCAGAATAGTTTTTGGATGATGAAAATGCATCGAGATTAACCTCTGTTCCTGACTGAAAATAATCTGTGCATCTCATGGCATGTTGAGTGAAATTAAGATTCTTGCTTGGTGCCAGGCCCACTATTTGGGTTGAAGATGGCGGCTTTCCACTCTTGCCACAAATGGCTGATCAGCATTGTCTGTATGAAAGAATTCATAGAATCATAAAATAGTTAGGGCTGGAAAGACCTTAAGATCATCTAGTTCTAACCCCCCTGCCATGGGCAGGGACACCTCACACTAAACCATGCCACCCAAGGCTCTGTCCAATCGGGCCTTGAATATCTCCAGGGATGGAGCATTCATAACTTCCCTGGGCAACCCATTCCAGTGCCTCACCACCCTTACAGTAAAGAACTTCTTCCTTATATCCAATCTAAACTTCCCCTGTTTAAGTTTTAACCCGTTACCCCTTGTCCTGTCACTACAGTCCCTAATGAAGAGTCCCTTCCCAGCATCCTTATAGGCCCCCTTCAGATATTGGAAGGCTGCTTTGAGGTCTCCATGCAGCTTCTCTTCTCCAGGCTGAACAGCCCTAACTTTCTCAGCCTGTCTTCATAGGGGAGGTGCTCCAGCCCCCTGATCGTCCTTGTGGTACTCCTCTGGACTTGTTCCAACAGTTCCATGTCCTTTTTCTGTTGAGGACACCAGAATTGTACACAATACTCCCAAGTGAGGTATCATGAGAGCAGAGTAGACAGGCAGGATTGACCTGCTGGGTAAATTCCAGGGAAGTTGTCCTGTTAAATTCAGAAATGCTTGAGAAGCACATGATAGGAAGTTCTGTTTTCAGCTCGTGTATGGCCAGTTTATGCCCTATTTCTAGCCTTCTGGAAACAGTTTCTGAAACTTCAGAATAAGCTCCATATGGAAACTTACCACTGGATGTGGTCATGTTTTAACATTGTATGTTGTCCTGTGTTCAGCATTAGCAGTCATTTTTCTCCTTCTTAGTAGCTGGTGCAGTGCTGTGGTTTTGACTTTCAGCCTGGGAACAGCGCAAATAACACCAATGTTTTTAGTTGCTGCTCAGTAATGTTTACTCTGACCAAGGACTTTCTGAGCCTCATGGTCTGCCAGGGAGGAGGGGAAGCTGGGAGGAAGCAGAGACAGGACACCTAATCCAAACTAGCCAAAGGGGTATTCCATGCCACAGCACATCATGCCCAGTATATAAAGTGAGGGCAGTTACCCAGAAGGGTTAGATCATTGCTCAGATCGGGCTGGGTATTGGTTGGCGGGTGGTGAGTGGTTGTATTCTCTTCCCTTGTTATTTCCCTTATCATTATTATTCATGGTAGCAGCAGTGATTTGTGTTATACCTTAATTGCTGGACTGCTCTTATCTCAACTGGTGGGAAATACATTCTTTCGATTCTCCTCCCCATCCCTCTGGTAGCAGGGGGAAGGGGGGGGGGAGGGAATTGAGCGAACGGCTGCGTGGTTCTGGGTTACCGGCTGGGCTTAACCATGTCATATGTGTAGATGGCAATCTCTCCACCGACTGCCATGCCCCAAGCAGCTGCAGTTAGTATTTTTACTATATTAGTAGTATCTTACTCTGGAAAAACTAGTCATGTTAGATAATTTCTACTTAGACTTACATGTCTATACACTGCTTAACTAGGCTTTCAGAAAGCAGAAATAATCACAGTGTCTGAATAACCCAGGAATAATCATAAACCATGAATCTAAGCATTATGAAGTTAAGAAAAATTATCCATGGATCATTCATGAATTTAGGCTTTGGATGAACGATATAAAAAGAATTCTTCTCAGAAAATAAGTTATGAATATTACATAGATGATTGATAATTGCTATAAATGATGATAACTTTTTGAGCTAGGTCAGAATACTTTTCCTATATTTAATGCTTTGGTGATCAAGGCTTTGTGTGTTACAACTACTACCAGTAGTTTTGAATATTGCTAGAGCTGCAGATTCTGTTTTACCTTCATAGATCTATTTTCAGTTCTTTAGAGCTGAATACTCTTTGGTCTTTCAATATTAAGTACTTCTGTTGCTGTGTGGCAATAACTTAGAATTCACTTCTGATCTTTGTAGTACTCCCCAACTACTGAAGATTCCTACATGATACATTACTCCATCAGAGCGGGCTTGCAGTTACTGTCATGTCAAACCTAATGTATTTTAACTGTTCAGAGTATGGCAAATAATGCTTGCAGTATTTATTCCTTCGGTAAGAATAAAAAAAGATTTCTCTTTTTTGCTAATGAGAGACTAATCTTATAGTACATTGATGAGTCTTGACAGAATTTTTACTTCTTGAGTCTTGATTAAAAACTTGTGCTTTTCTTCTTCCAGCTAATTTTATATCCTCTCTCTTTTCCCCTCTGTTTTTGACAGAATGGTTGTCTGTGCTTTTTAAACAATGATTTTGCTTCACTTAAGAGAGTAAGAGCTATAGTTTCCTTGCTGCATAGGGAACTTTTGAAATACATTCAAAAGCGTGTCTGTTTAGTTTGAGATTTTTCTTCTTTAGGAACAGAGGTTTCTAAGCAGCATATCTTCTGCTTGGTAATTGTTTCAAAACAGATTAATAATTAATAGTTTCAAAAGAGATTAATAATGGACATAAGTTTTTATTATTGACATTATGTAGAATTGATTGTGTACTTTGGTAAATCAGTGGTCTTCCTTTTCCTGCAAAATGTTTAGCACAATCTGTAATTCTGTCAAATACACTTGATTATCCTACCTCCTAAAGTTTCTGTAGTTGTAAATGGCATATTTCACAGCTGCTAGTGACTAACAAATCTGTACACTCTCCAAATTGATTAGAAGAGATTTAGTCTGTTTACAATCTCTGGACCATTATTGCTTGGGAGGAAAGAGGGGACCAAAAAAAGGAAAGTTTTAAATAATCATGGAAGCAATTTCCCATTAGAAGTATTTGCCCCACTGGATATGTATTTTCTAAGTATGTGGTAAGACAACACAAATATACATTGTTTTTTAGAAGTGTAAATAGTCTTCCCTGAAGTTGATAAAATGTCAGTTGGGTTGCAAGATGATGATGACCATAACTTATTGTATGGATTATAGATGATTTAAACTGTCATAAAGAATTGGGTGTTAATTTTTGGTGGTTAGTGTTCATAAGTCGCATTATCTGTTTGATATAGCAAACTGTTCTTCAGTTTGATACATCTGAGGATAAGAATATATTCGTTTTAAAACACAATTGAATTCTTTGAATATAATTTGTTTAATATCAACTTCAGTCAGTATTTCACTTCTTGGAAAGTTATTTTTTTGTGTGCATACAAACAAAATGTGTGAAATGAATACTACTACATAGTGATTGATACAGGGATGCAGACATCCTGTGTAAGTTATTCAGTTGGTCTGGCACTGTTCTTAACTATGCTTATTTGTGATGCTGATTTACTTATTGTTTGTTCATATTTTTAACAGGAAGACAGTGATCCAGCAGTTCATGAAAGCCTAAGCATAGAAAATACGTTATGGGCAAGCACTGTTGTTGCCTCAGGTAAGAGTTACAATATCAAAGCTGATTGCGTATCTAAAATCTTCATTTTCACAGTATGAAATATTAGTGGCTTTTGAAAATCTTTTTTTCTCCCATCTTATTCATCTTTCTCTTCGCTGTTACCTGCCTTCCCATTGGTTTCATCATGCAATCCACAGTATTTTCGTACCTTTTTAATCCTCCCTCACAGTTTTGTTTGGAGGAAGGGGAAAAAAGTAAAAAAAAGGTCTCCACCCAACTTGTGAAGTTAGTCCCTGCTATAAAGGCTTCTTACATCAGTGAAGGGTCTGCTTGAGAGTTGTGGGGAAGAGTTCAGTGTTGAGGAGGTGGCAGAAGATTCTGTGACTGAACACTCCTTTCCAGAGTTTGTTTTTCCCCAGAGTTGCATATAAGAGGGAAAGCTACACTCAAAGAGTATATGTTTGCAAAATTAGAAATTCTATATCAGTAATTCTGAATTCTAATTAAAAACAGTTCATGTTTTCATTTCCAGGATAGATAATTTTATTTTTGTTTAGAAGTTTAGCTAATTTGTGAAGCTTCTTGATATGTCATCTAAAATTGGCACCCAAATGAATGGAAACAGTGCTCCTTAAAATTTATGCTTTAGTGTATGTTTGGTTTTTTTTTTTTTTGACTTCTGAAGGGTCTTGTGAAGGCTTAATTGTTTATGAAGGACTTAGGTTCATTACTAATGATGGTAGTAGGGAACCTTAGAAGAAAATAATTCTCTTGTTGGAGCATGGTTTTGAATAGTGAAATAAATCTCTAAGGGAGACTGTGGATGACACATAGTAAAATTATGGAATGGCTCTTCAAGACTGCATGCAGCCCCTTCTGAAGGGAAAAATAACATGTGATCAGGTAATTAAAAATGGTTTATGATGTGCATACAGAAGTTGGTTGAGTTAAGGTAGCAGAGAGAAACAGTTTCCTTCAGTAACTGATTTTGTGCCATTAATCATATCTTCTAATCGAAATGTTGGCATATCATTAATTTCACTTATGTCATCTCATGTATTAATTACAGTTTAATGCTGTCATAATGTGCTTCTCTCATGTAGGTAACGCAGTTATTAAGCATGTAAGATTTCTGTTTGGATATTTGCTTGTTCTATATGGCATCTTAAATCCAGATCCTCAGAGTTACTTATTGCCTCTGTGGAGGTAATTTTAGCATTTGACAGGACTAGGACGTTAACAAAGAGTAGGAAATTACAGCCTTCAGTTCGTTGCTTATCAGATAAGGAATTTATAAAGTCTTACAGGTGCAGTGTGCATATAGTCATGAAGAAGACCATAAGGCAAAATAATTAGCCGTTTGTTAAGATGTTCTAGATTTGGCTGATAACTGATGTGTCATTCAGTTGTTTTCATCTCGCTTCCAAGTTGAATGTACATAGCTAAGTTAGGATACTTGATGGTAGCTAATTAAATTTGACTTTTTTTAGAGTTGCTTTTTTGTTTGTTTTTGGTTTTTTCCTTAGACTTCAGAATTGAATTTCTGAGGTTTGTGACAACTAAAAATCTTGCTATTAAAAACGCTTGTCATTGTCTGTGTGATAAACATCTATAACTGCCTTGCTTAAAGCTTGCCATGACGGGATATCAGAGATGGACTCTGCTTACACAATTTAGCAGGCACTTCTGCCTCCCCTCCAGTATCATGGCCTGTCATAGTCCTTGAATATAATCTGAAAGGTTTAGTGGAAGATTATGCTTGCATACAACCTTTGTAGACAAGTGCCACTCAGAGTCCATGAAAACGGAAGAATAAACAGCCAGTAGCATATCAAAGTCTCTGCAGTTTTTCTACACCATAGATAGCTAGCCCACCTCAGCCACACTTGTAACTATTTCAGACTCCTTACTGTCTCAGCTCACAGTTCTTTTACATGCAGGAATCTTTCACCCAGAAGTATAAGATGCCTATGCACAAGCCTACTGTTCTATTACTTTGCCACTTTGATTCAAGAGAGTGGGTTTGTAGCCTGTGCCCAGATGGTAGGAGGTAGAATTCTACCCTGCAGCGTTGCTTGTGCAGATCTTCATTCACTAGAAAACTCTTCAGTATGGCAGTCATTACAGCATCCTAGATTGGAAGACTTCTTTTGATGCTCCTGTAAGCAGCCTGGACACCATGTTACTAAGCCAAGCACGTATGTGCCCTATTGCTGTTGGGACTATATTACGCCCTTGCCAATCCCTGAGGGTTGTTACAAAGCATTCTGCATCAACCTGCGCTAGTGTCTTGACCTATTACTGACTGATGTTCTCAGTCTCGGGGGTGGAGCAGGGAACTACGTCACTGATGCCTGGGATTGTTGCTGAGTTTCAGGTACAAAACTTTATTTAATTTGTGAAAACATACTGTGTAGGACATACAGGACAGTTGTTTGGTGGGGGAGTTTTCCTTCTCGTTTTCCTCCTTCCAGTGATTAAATATTTGCTGAATTTTGTGATTTTCCTTTTGACATGTTGCATAAAACACACTGCATCAGCTAGGAGAGCCCACTATCCCCATGACACATGCCATTGCTATTTGTCAAGGTGATACAGAGGGCCAAGGTCAGGCTAAGAAAAGTGTTTGGGGAATTATGTGGGGAATACCTCAGAAAACTTGAGCTCCGGTTGCTTGATGTCTTGACAGTTCTAGTGGAGAGAGACCACAAATCAATCATCTTTGGAGATCAGTAACAGTAAATGTAAATGTATAAAGGTTTCAAGGAATCTTACCAACTGCTTGTTGAGTGCAAATTACGAAAGCTCAGGAAAATATCAGGATACTACAGTAATGGATTCTACAGGAAAAAAGGAAAGAAAAGAAAAGTCTATTGCTAGAGAGTACAAGTGACAAGAAAAATATTTGCTACAATTTTAAGACTATTTTATTTTCTTTTTAAATTTTGAGAACCACAGAATTGGCTTAACAAAATCATGTAGTGTCAAACAACTCAAGCTATCCCACAGCTTTTTTTATATCAACAAATAATGTTCGGGAGGGCGAGATTCCTGAAACTTGCACATTTGGGAGGTGCTTACTTTCCTTTGTTTCAGTATGTCTCCTTACCTCTTAGGATAACAGTAAGCTAAATGGAAAAAAGAATCTCCACCATTTTGTCACACCTAATATATACCCAGATGTTCTAGTCTCAGAATTGATAGCTTAGATACCTAAATGGAGATTCTAACTGCTACCAAATCTGAGGTGCTTTCTGCTCCTTGCTGTAAAGCCCTGACGTAGATCTAGTGGCTGTGTATGATGTTTATCTGAACTGCAAAAACTACAAAGACCAGTTTGCCAGGATCACAGTGGAAGCCTCTGAAAGGAGTGGAAATCAAAAGCCCCTCTCTCAAGTCCAAAGCATGCAGCCATTCTTTTGTTATTCTTTCGAAGTGAGATAGGAAGAAATATTCTGACTTTTCCACTTACAGGCAACAAGCCAGTGAGTTTCAGAAAGGTAGCAGCAAGGTATGGAGTCTGTGTGCCATTCTTAATATCTTTATTATTGCTGTGGAATTAATAATACTGCCTGAAAGAAAAGGAAGGCTTGGTTAGTGAAAACTTTAAAAACTGTTATCACTGAAGAGACAACTTTAAATATTACCAAATAATTTAAACCATTAAGTATTCTGAAATTCACTTTGGTTACCTTTAATTAAATTATTTTCAGATCATTTGTGTCCATTACATTACTGACTGTGGTGTTTGTTTGTTGAAACCTTGTGGTAGATTTCCTTTTGGAAGGAGAGGGGAAAGTCAGCTATTAAAATTTAAAAAGCCTCAAAAGGTCCACTACAGTATGAACTTTAACTTTTTGATCTCCATTTACTGTAATGATCAGTGTGGTTCAAACTCCAGGCAAGATAATGCAGTTTTCTAAGAGACCTGCTGAGATATCTGTTAAGAGGAGATTTGTATTAATGGATTTTTTTGATCAGGTGTCACTCTTTCAAAGTCACTTTAGATAAAATGAGAACAATTTGTATAACAACACAGCTGCAAAAACCACTGTTTTGTGCCAAGTCCTACACACAAATTTAATTAATTTTGGGCACTCTCTTGTTTTCATATGGTTCATATAGTGCCTGGGATCACACACAGGATTTGGAGCATGTGTGGCTATTTGTGCGTGCCCATTCTGCACAAGTCCTCTTTTGCATTTTTTCTAGGCCCACGAGTTTACTCTAGTAGTATCTCCTGTAACTTCTCTCTCTGTTGGCCATTCTGCCCTTCCCAATCAGAGGTTGCTTAATAAGAGCCAGTTTGCATGGAGGCCCATACATATGAATACTCGAGTCATTGCTTTTAATAAGCCCAGGCTTGTAGTACAGCTATGCTTCCAGGAACTCCAAACTGGATTCAGTTCTTTCTACTGTGGGCCAGGGCATAGTTTAGTGCAAGTATGCATCTTCACAACTGGTAATAAGCTTAGATTTGCTGAGGATAATGAAGAAGAATAGTGGATAAAAAAGCCCATCCAGAACACCAGAACTGTCCCTGGTGCAGCACTGTGGGACAACACTAAAATTAGTCTTCAGGTTCCCTACACTGATATAATTCAAGTCTAAGGAACCCTAGGTTTGATAGTGACGCTGTGCTAGTAACTAACATTCTCAAACTTTTAAAATCAAAGATCAGCACCTTAGTGAAAGCAGCAGCTCTGTCAAATTTAGCCAAAATTGTGATCAAAATTCAGTCATCAGAATGGATTTTATCCAACTTTCACCCTTGAAACAAATTTTTCAAGAAGCAAAATAGAGATAAGTAGCACAGGTTTTCTCCTGAGCTGCAGCAGCCCAGCCATGTGAAATTTAGTGGAAAGCTGCCAGCTGAAACAGAGAAGTTCTCCCCAACTTTTATTGAGCTAAGGACCTACAAAGGCAGAGATTGTTGGGATGTGCAGGAGAGGATTCTCTACAGGATGGCATCCAGTGTATTCTGTTGGACAAAGGTCAGATCAGAGGATCATCTCAAAATAAAGTGTCCTAAGGGGATAGGAGCATTGGTTAGAGACCAACAGAGTTCAGAATTATGGAACAATGACTATTACAGAAGTCAAGAGGAATTTTGGGATGTGTTGGAAACATATTGCCTCCGTTTTAATGTGCAGATTTGCAGCTTTGGGGAAAATGTTACGTCAAGAGAAGTCTTACAAAAAGGCTGTAGTACAGAGGGGAAAATGACAGGAGAAACTAATTTGTTCTCATCCAGAAGATGTAGTGTATAGTCCCTGATGTTTTGTGTGTGGACTCAAAAGTTTTCACTTTCATTCTCATTTTTCAGTAAATGAAACTTCCTTTCTTTAATGCTGGCATCTTTAACTGTCATCTTTCTTTCTTTGTGTATTCCTTCAATTTTCTATGACCTGTTACACTACAAGAGTAGTGATAGCAGGTCTTGGCATGTGGTCCTGATTTCCAAAGATGAATTAAGTTAATTAATGCCAGATTTATGTGTAATATTTCTGCAGTTTTTAAAGTTTTATGAGCAGGGTGTTTCTGACATGTTAATTATTTCTTTACAGCATAAAGCCAACAAAAAAATACTATTGGTAGTACTGCCATCAGGCATTTCAGGTCACTTGAAAAAGTAATAGAAATAAGGGAGTTGTTTTATGCTGTGAGGTGTGATAGTTGGCATATTAATAAAACCCTAAGGTTTTGTTTAATATAAAACTTCATTTAGTGATGCTGAAGCCAAATTTTACTATGGCATGCAGTAAAAATTGACTGAAAGATAATTGGAACTGGGGAATCATTTTTATAAGTTAATAAACAGGAGAATATTTTTGTGTGGGATTCTATCAAAGTAATTAATGGAGTGAAGTGATTTTTTACACTGTAATAGATGACAGAGTACTAGGCCATTTGTGTGTGATGTGTTCATTGTACTCGTTTTTGTATTCCTTGTGAAATGCAGTTATGCTGTGCGTTAACTTCTGAAAACAGTTGGAGAATATTTGAAATTAAACTACAAGTTTTAAAGCAGCTACAATGAAAATATTGTTTCTATTAAAAGGGAAGCATGTTATCATTTCTATGAGTGTTAATTAAAGAAGTTACAACAACCCTTCATAGTCACTTCTGAAAAACACCATTCGCGATACTATGGACATTGCATAACTGTTTGGGCTTTTTCATAAGTTGATTTGTTTGGGGGACAGTAAATTACCACAAGCATTAATTCAGTCATATTTTCTCTTTAACTACTTAACGTCCTTGGAGACATACAAGGCCAGGCTAGATGTAGTCCTGAACAACCTGATCTAGTTGAAGATGCCCCTCCTTGTTGCAGGGGGGTTGGACTAGAGGAGCTTTAAGGTCCCTTGCCATGCAAACTATTCTGTTATTCTATGATACTTGACACCTCTGCCTTCTTGTTTGTTTTTCAGGAACTGTAATTGGTGTTGTTATTTACACAGGCAAGGAAACCAGAAGTGTATTGAACACGTCCAATCCAAAAAATAAGGTAATTTAGCCTTTCTGTGTGATTTCCTACTTCTGTTTTTCTAAACTTAAAAATAGTTTTACCTAAACCCAAAAATCTACAAGTTTGGAATGAGAAATTCGTGCTTGGAAGTGTTTGAGGCCAGGTTGGAGGGGACTTTGAGCAACCTGGTCTGGTGGAAGCTGTCCCTGCCTGTGGCAGGGGGTTGGAACTAGATCATCTTTAAGGTCCCTTTCAGCCCAAACCATTCTGTGATTCTAAGTCAATTCTGCTTCAGTTCCATTTCAGAAGTAAAATTATTCTTCCTTTAGCTAGGAGCGTTACAAGTACCAATGGAAACATTGGTCTTTGAAGTATAAATGCACATCTTCAGACTTTATACTTCTTTCTCACAGCTAAATGTTAATTTTCACTTCACTTAGATTATTTTACTGTAAAGTATTTGGCTAAAGCAGCCCAGTAGTTTTAAGGAAAGTTTATAACAGACTACCGAAATGTATTCGGCCTCCCCAAGGAAGTAGAGCAAGGTAACTGAGGTTCCAGTCAGTACCCAAAACACTCTTCCAAGAGTTTTTGTAAGCACTAAAAACACTGTCAGGAGATTTGTCTGTGGAAAAGACATCAGAAGTTTGAGTGCTTCCCTCTGTATGAGGTTCTTTCAGTTCAAAACAAAGCAAATAGCTCTTTATTTCATTGGTAATGTTTCTAATGTGAGTTGGGGAGGGCCCTCAATTATGAAAAAATGAAACTTCAGTTGCAGGCTTTATCTTACAGCCTAAAGCTATGTTTAGTACCAAGATTCTTAATTATATTAAGAAAGGAAAAAATTCTTGGAAGAGGTTTAGGAAAAATCAATTGTGACAGGTTGCCATTTTCACACCATTCATAGTAAGTTTCTCTGAGTAGGAACATCAAGAATGAAATGATAATACAAATTGCTTGAAGCAGTTATTGCAGTCCCCTGAGTGTATTGATTTGAGTTTCTAAAAACGAGATGCTTTTAAATGTCTCATTGACAGAGACAGGTGATGGGTACCATTACGTGGATTTAGATGGCCTTTTATTGTTTTAATCTTTGTAACATACGTTTGAAGATAGAGTAAAATGGAAACAGAATGTTTATAGTGCGTAATTATTTTCTCTTCCATCAGATAGAAAGAAGAGCCCTTTAGTAATTTCTCTAAGAATTCTGAACAACTTCTTCCTAATGAATTATTCTTGCAAGTGTTTAAAATGAAAATATTTAATACAGTAAATTGATTGGGGAGGATGCATAAATGTAACACTCTACCCAGATTCAACTGATTTTGGAGGTACATCAGACTTTTAGTAAAAGCTTGTTAATTTTTTTTTTGCACAAACATTTCACCCAAGAAACCATGATAAATGGTAAAAAGATTTGTGTTTTTATTTTCCCTGATGTTTTCACAATTACTGGTAATAGTAAACAGTTGCTCCAGTTTTTCATCAGCAAAAGATTAAGTAGCAAATAAACCTACAAAAATAAGACCCAGTAGCATTGCAGCATGGCTTTTACTATTATGCCGAAATATGTATCACCTTTGCATAATACTTTAATGTTACAGCTGCTAACGATTAAATGTGTTCTTTCATCTACAATGCGAACTAAATAAACTTAATGTTTTTGTTAAGCACTAAGAAGCAAAATACTACATGTGCACGTGCATGCACAGACACAAACTAACAGCCAAATCCAAATAATATTCTTTGGTGTATATTGCATTATCTGTGTATGAACGCTATCTAAAATAATTAGGTTAGTAACAATTCTTTAAGGTATGTTTAGAATGGACATGAGAAAGCATTTCTTTTAACAAGAGAGTGATCAGACACTGGAGCAGGCTTCCTAGAGATATGGTCGATGCTACAAGCCTGTCAATGTTGAAGAGGCATTTGGACAATGTTCTTAATAGCAGGCCTTAACTTTTGGTCAGCCCTGAATTGGTCAGGCATTTGGACTAGGTAATCTTTGTAGGTCCCTTCCAACTGAAATAGTCTAGTCTAATTAGAAGTCATACTTTTAAATGTTATTGTATCTGCCACTGATAAAAACAGGTCATGCTTGTGTAAGTAAGCTGTACTTATTAGTTTCCAAAGGCCTTTCAAGGAGTCATTTTCAGTATTCTAAATACGTATATTCATTTTTTAATTTGAAGGGGCTTGTATGTGTTATTCTGTGCTAGTTAACCCTGCAGCAGGTAGACAAGCAGTAGTCAGTTCACTCCTCCTCTGTATATTTGGGAGAGGGAATTTTCCTGTGTTTTCTCAAGCTTGACAATAATAATTACATGTTGGATGGGGTATGTAGCATTAGCAGGCAGAAGGATGGCAAAGGGAGTCTAAAATAGTCTTTGAGTTTAGAAGATATACTACAGTTGAGAGGTTACGCATTCAACCATTAAAAGCAAAAATAAATAAATCTGCACCAAACTGTTGCTGAAACAAAATTAAATTTACCAATTGTGATGTTGCTTCAGACTCATGAGGAAGAAAGTCTACCTGCTCTTCTGCTTTAGAGAATTGTTCCAAAAATGGTGTTTGGAACTGGATTTAAATGGTAGACTGTCTCTCTCTGCTTCTCTTTGAAAATAACAAAAATAATATCCTAGAGATTTTCTTGCAGAATGTGTTATGTTCTTGTTAAGACTATAGTTCAGTAATGCTCGTGTCTTCTGGCTTTAGGAGAAAGCAAATACTGAGATCTCTAATTTTTAGTTTACATTGCCAAACTTCAATGTCCAGAAATAAGAAATAAATACATGGGTTTCACTCTTTTACCATTCCTCTCTTCACTGAAATACAGGTAGATGCTTCAGTTGTATTTCTTGCTGGAACATAAAATTGTTGCTGTACTTTGTATTACAAGCTCCGTTTTTCCAATGGCAAACTTTTAGTTTTTCTGCTTAAGGATAGATGCTTTTTGACTAAACCAATATTAAAATTTAGAGGTGCAGACCTGCTCTATAAACACTGAGCAGACGACTAAAACTGAAATATGTTAAGCAAACTTACATATGGAAAAAGTGGTGTTCAAGGCCGGGCTGGACAGAGCCTTGGGTGACATGGTTTAGTGCGAGGTGTCCCTGCCCATGGCAGGGGGGTTGGAACTAGGTGATCTTAAGGTTTCCAGCCCTAACTATTCTGTGATTCTATGTACCTGTTCAAGCATGTGTGTGGTTTTTCTGTGTGTTAAACTTAGAAGGAGTTACTGTGTTTGCTGAAGTATTTAGTCATTCAGACAATTTTCTTAACTTAAAGTCAACACTTAGTTGTTTTATTATAATTATAAAAATGGTTTCATTGCCTAAGGATGCAGACACGGTCTGAAAAACACAAAGAGAGAGGGAATTTTCTTAATGGATCATTTCAATATGTTTTTAATTCCAAACAATATAAAGAAAAAATTATTTCTGACAAGGTTTAATTTCAGTCTAAAATGATGTATGTTCTGTGCTTCAGATTAATGCAGAAATGGTAACATCAACGTTATTATAGTTTGATGACTCTGCATTTCACCTCATTGGCAGTCACATCAGCTTACTCAGGAATGCAGTTCCATCTTTTAAAGAAAAAAAAAATCAGATTGAATTGTGTTCCTCACAATGCTGTAATCAGTAATCAATCCTGTTTGGATAGATATTCTTAAACCGTGGCTTTCTGGATGAAGTTGGACTTGTCAATGCTAAAGGTCATTTATAGGTGTTAATTAACCAAGAGGGAAATTAACGAACTAAGGTTATTTATTTATTTATTTTGTATGGTATTTTGCAGTGTTCTCATTCTTGCCTATTTAAAGTGCAGAATGCTTTTTTGTTACCTAAATTCAGAGTTGCTTTTGCGGTTTGGTCTTCATAGAAAGCAAGCTCATTCGCACAGCCCTTCAGTAAATGATTTGTTTCTGTTGGTGGCAACAGATCTTGGGGCTGTATTTGAACGCAATATACTTGGAGTGAGACAAATAAATTTGAGGAAATCTTGTGTGCTAAGGTTGAAACATCAAAATTACTTGGACTATGCAACATATATACATATAATCAAAGTATACACAGTAATGCATCAAAATGAGTAGAAATAATCTTAACTATAACTCCTGAGAAAACAGTAGCCTCTGTAAAGGAGCTACAGCATGTAATCTGCCTAGTGTGCTTCAGATTAGTACAAAAATAGTTATGTTGATAATCCTTACAAGCAGCATTCAAAACACTGTTTTTCCCCCCCCTTATATTATGGAATTCTACATCTGCTGTTATGTTTTAACATCAGAAGTAAAACATCATAGTAACCATTCAGTGCAAATCAAAATAGTAATGTGTTTTCCCTAATTCTTAACTAGCCTGAAAGCTAAATACAACATGTCTCATGGTTGGTGCTTTGCTGATTTTTTTTTTTTTTAATGTTGCTTGTTTTAAACAAATGAAAATCTAAGAACTGGTATTGGTTTTCTTCTTTTGTGTGTGTGTTGCCCTTGGTTATTTGAAAATGGCCTCAGTGGTGAGCCATGAAGTAATAAAAAAATATTTCTATTCTGGTAAAGTGATGCAAAAATTCATTTCTCTCTGTCCGCCCACAAAACTTCTTTTCCTAGTGTTTTGTGACCAAATCCACTTTTCTACATTTAAAAGGCTTTTCTGTGCTTGTCCTTTTCTCTCCCCATTTTATGGGAATAATTTTTGAAAAATACTTCCTAAAAAAAAGGTTACCTACCATCCACTTCTTTATTTGCAGTGAAAGAGAGTGGCTGGGGCAGATTTATGTTTTCCCAGAAGTTGATACCACTTTGCCAATTTTATCTGTTCGTCATAGCATTTTCACTACTGAAGATACATGCTTTGCCTGCCTTGACACACTCTTTGAACAACCTTAAATTTATAGCCCAGCATATTATAGTTTCATTAGTAAGCCATTCTTAACTCAAAGGCTGTGATTCATGAGTCTGACTTAAATTTCTGTTCATGAGTACCTGTGTTAACAGTTCTATATTATGCCACAAGTCTTCTCCATAAGAGAAGTAGAATAACATCATCAATCCTGTTTGTTGGTATAGGCAGAGGGAAAAAAAAACAACCCATGAAATCCCTTCTCAAAGAACACACAACTTGCTGTTACCTAAAGAGCTTCAGAAGGGCCTTGGAAGTGTTTTGACTTTATCCTGCTGTACTGTTATGCAAGGGCCCAGTAACTTCAGTTGCATATTTTTCTTATTAAATTGATAATTTGATGTTCACAGTCTGTATGAGAAGTTGAGTCTATTTCTGTGTCTGTATGCCTGTAGGGCCTAGCATAAAAGCAGAATTATAAAAGTCGCGGTGGGGCTCTTAATGACAAATGGCAAGTACTTCTTTGAAGAAAAGGGTTTATATAGCACTTTTCTGTGCTTAATCCTCCTAAAAACTCTTCTTTGTTATGTGATAAAATTGAGAAAGCTGGCACCTACAGATAATAAGTAGTCCCCAAATTTAGTTTGTCTCCTCTACCCAAAGCTTCTGTCCAGGAAAGCGCTTAGCCCCCGGCTTCCCTTGGAGAGAATCCTTATTTTGGTGTAGAAGAGAATTGTTGGGATAATGAATAAATACATGGAATGTAGTATTGGCACTTTTCTCTCCATATGCTGTTATCTCTGAGCAAAGGAAGGAAAGTGGCAAAAAATGGAAAATAGAATAGCCTCTCCTGAAGTCTGGAGTCACAGTGAGGCTGAACAGCATAAGTTAAGGAGGAGGACAAAAGATGTCTTTCCTGAAAAGTTTGGGAAGAAATACCTGAACAGCACAAGAGCCACGCTCGTTCTTCCAAATCTGGGGTTAGAACATAGGATGATTGGAAACAGTCAGCAGTGTTTTGGCAAACCAAAGGCAAAATTTCTGCGTTCTTTACTCTGAGACAGAAAGAATATCTACCTACTGTCATTACCAGTAACTCCATTAACTGAAATAGCAGAAGTGTGGATTTCTGTCCCCAGATGACTCTATGCAAAGACTACATTTCCGCATAAATACATTTCCGCATAAATTAATGAGGTTTTCAGTTTTATATAGAAAACTGGAAGATTACCAGCTTTATACCACTATACTAAAACAATGAGATAACAGCAAGACTGAAAGTCCTGATTGACTTCTTTGAGTGTATATGTGGACAGCATTCACTTAAAGCAAACTAGTATGTTGAGGCAATTTATTTGGGTTTTTTTGTACAGTCCTTTGTTTCTTTTGAAGCACTCTCTACAACTTTTGCAATTGCTTCTTTTCAGAGTCTTAATATGATATTTTTATCCACATTACTAGTGCTTCTCAAACAGCAGTGTGTGTGTGTATTTATACTCTTCTTTACATTCTTCTCTCCAAAAGTAATAAAATGGTAAGACTATGAATGGGGAAACTGGGGCAGAAGAGATCAAGGAAGATGGGGGAGAAACAGGAACAAACACAACAAAAAACCAGGAACTGAAAGTGGTCGGTTTAAAGCATTGGGCTTCATTTCTCATACATACTGCTATATCTCAGATACTACTACTGTTTGGTTTGCATGCACATGATGTCTGTAGCCTTAGAGCAAACTTGATCCTAATGTATTTTCTTTGGCATCTGGAAAATAATATTAGATCATCACTTGCTTATCAACTTTGCTGTTATATCCCTGGGCTACAGAATTAAGTTGCTCCGTGACATGGCCTGCTATCAATTCACAAGTTAAAGTTCCAGAAAACCTGTGCCCTAACATCTAATTTCTTCTGAAAGCAACAATTAAACATATTATGCATTTGATATACTAAGTAATGCAATGGGTCTTTTCTCGTTACTGTAATTCAGCATGGTGCACTGCATTGCTAGGCAACATCTGAGTCACCCAGCTTAACTGCTGCTCAAGTACTAACTGAAGGGTTTCTCTATGCTATGTTATTGTGCTACATAGAACATGGATGTTGAATCAACACATATATATGTGACAAGGTGAATTCTGCTTCACCTGGTACTGCTTTGTTTACACTCGCACTGCAATGCAAAGTATATGCAAAGATATACTGTTTAATTCTGAACAGAATAATGGCTCTATAACAGTATACAAAACAAGGAAGAGGAATGGCTCTTTGGTAGTGGGAAAGTATTTTCTCTGTATTCTGGGTAAATTTCTAGGTTTCCTGTATGTTTTAGAGTTAATGTCAAACTATTCCATTGATTTTGCTAGCTGGAAAATTCTAACAACGTTAAATGCCTTCCCTATTTATGAGGATATAAGAAGATAAAAATTGATATGTTCCAGAATGTGAATGACCAGCCATAAGCCATGTCTAACCTAGAGTCTTAAATTTTTTGTTTTCACCAGGAATTTTACATGATGATATTTTGAGATACATCACTTCATGATTCAGAGATTCCCAGTGGCTTGGTTTTGTTGTCTTTTAGTGTGTTTTAAAGAGGAGTATGTTACCATTTAGCTTAGCAGCTAAAGGTCATTTCAAACCAGTGTTTGAGGAAGGATCAGTGATGGATTTAAATAATATCTTTAGAAGTCTCTGTAGTCTCACAACAGCCTGAGCAACTTTTAAAATAGATTGTTATGGAATAGCAACAGCTTGTTGCTTGTTCAGTAGCAACACAGTGCAGTTCACCTGTAGTAACCTGTAGGCTAAACCAAATGCTTTGGGGTAAAAAAAAAATAGAAACCATTTGAAATTCATTGTTCTACAGAAGACAGTGTGAAAGGCAGATTGCTTATGTAGCTGGGTTGTGTTGAGTGTCCCTGTGAGCTGTTAAACAAGCCAGTCCCTGCTGGCTGTTTTCTCTCAGCTGCTGCTTCCAGTGCTGCTAATCAGTTGCAGGAGTTTGCTTTTTCACTTGCATTGCTCCTTACGGCTTTGTTGCCGTGCACAGTTAATCATGCCATTGGCAAAATGCAGCTGCTGGGAGGTGGAGAGGGTAGGGGCAAAGGGCACTGCCTCTCAGATACTTGTAACCTCATCTGATTGCTTAGAGCTGGGTAACCTTCATAATGCTCTGCTTGCAGAGCTGTGCAAGCCAAAGTGGTGGTAGCCAAAATACTGATGTTGGGGAAATAGACAGTTATGTTTTTTCCCATGTTATGTTCTGTGTGTCAGGTGTTTGTAATAAGAGCAATGTACCATAGTTGACGCTGATTTTTTTTTTTTAATTTTTTTTTTTTTTGGGTGGATTTTGTTTTTCTCATGCTTATTAGAAATCTGAAACTTTTAATTGTTCTGTATGCTTTCCTCAGTAAAGGTGAATGCATTCACTGCTAGAACTTAAAGAGTTGTAAAAGCCTGATACTACAACTGTGTAGATCTTTAAGAGCTCTTGTGAGTCTTGGAAAAACCTATATTTTTTTCTTTTGCATCATCTTAATAATTAGTAACAATAATTAGTAAAATTCTTTTCACATGTCTCAGAATTTGCTCATTTTTCCCCACTATGGAAAGGAATTACATAGGAAGAACAGAGAGATTAGTTTTTGTGGTGGTTGTGTTCAGAGCAAATTAATTTTTTTCCGTTATTATGAAAGAGGAGTGTCTTGCATGTCAGAAACCAGGATCTTTCACAGACCTGCAGAAGATTCTTGAAATAGATGCTCATCTGATGGTCACATCCTGTATGGGGGTGCTTTACAGGCATTATTGTTTAGCTGGCTAGCCTTCTCTTTTATGTACAGCAAGACAGAGCTTCAGTGTGTTTTTATTTATGAGAGTTACTGATTTATGTAGCTGAAGTCTGATGTATTTCTTTAAGTACAGGAGGCTTGGCAACCATCATTATTCACATGACTTGAAATCTTACTCTATAGTGATGAATATCTAGAGGGAAAATTCTATGCGTATCAGGGCATATCATGTTTTAATACAGGATGAAAGTAGTCGTAACTAAGGTAATTTACTTATTTCTGTTTGCACCCTTAAAGTAACAAGTTTGTCATATTCTTAACAAATATGATCTCTGCCCTTTTTTACCTTAGTTCAGAGTACAAGCCTGTGAATAGATTTAGCATTAAAATCAGCATTCCGGCTTGTACTGGATGAAAATAATGTGGTTTAGATTGTGGATTAGTTTGCAAAGAGTGGATTGCTCTTCATATTCTTAAAGCTAATTCCCTTCCCATCATATCTCTTGGAATGTGTCCCCAAACACTGTTTATACAAAGCAGTGTTCAGTTTCATTTATTTTATGATTTGGAGACTTTGTGGAATCTTTTCCTAATCTCATAGTCTCCGGGGAATCTACTTAAATATTTTGTTTTATAAAAGCAAAGATAGATGATTTGTGACTCAGCTGAAAATCAGATTTACTGGTGCCTTCAGGGTTTGAGGGATAGGCTTTTTCTTCTTCCTATCACATGAACGAAATAAAAAACCCCCCAAAACCAAAAAAACCTCCCATAAAAGCCAAAAACACCAAATAAACACAATAAAAAGAACTGTGCTATAAGTTTCAAAGTGGTTGGGCAGTTGGTTATTTCCCTTGTTTGAAGGAACTGTTGAATATTTTTTTCCATTTATTGTATTCTAATTGCCTTCAACATGTATGGCCTCTGGTTTTTAATGTGACCCTGCCAACACCAGTCTCTGCTTTGTATTGTATATCCCTTTCTTCTGGCTGCCTTCCCCCTTGGCTTGTTCTGCCTCTCCACCCTATTGCACTCTTATAATGTTTTTAGTAGTTCCATCTACCCCTTTCTTTTATCTCCACACAAACCTTGCACATCCGTGTTTTTCTCTGACCATGCAGCACCATCGTGAAGAAGAAAGTTTAGTCCTTTGATAAGATAAATTATCAAAAAAATATTGTTAATTTGTCCCAGTTCACTTTCCTTGAAGAATATTATCTTGGTTATCTTGTGCTCGTGCCACAATGAAGATCATGATCCTGATTCACTTCTTCAGCTCTGTCTGCATCCTTCTGTATACTGCTTCTTCCCTAGCCTATCCAGTAGTTTAACCTTTCTTTTAAAGCTTCTTGCAGTGGAACTCATATATCTGTCAGCTGCTCTGCTATCAAATTGTTGGCTTCAACTTGTGAATGCATGGGTGATTTCTTTACAGGTTTATGCATGGCAAGAGACTCAACCTAAGCAGCTGAGTAGCTGTTTCATTGACCTTCTCTAAATACACCTTTGAAATTCCCTGTCATCATGTTTACCCAAAGGTTCTCTGGCTGTGTGGCCACCTTGTAGTCTCACTTTTGGGTTTTTGTTTAAGCTATTACTGTATCATTAATTTCTCTTTAACACTCAAATAAACTTTGCTTGTTGCTTGGCTTGAGGCTGTTTATGCAGTACCTAGTTCAGGGCTGTGTTTGATATAAGAGGGCCTCTCTCTGGACTCGCAATTAAAATAATGAAGCAAATCTGTGTGTATTTACAGATAGAGGGGTGTGGCTGTGGGGAATTAATTTTTTGTGAGTGAGATGCACCTAATTGTGCTTGAGCTGTGAAATGGTACTCTTGAGAGCACTGGGCTCTCACTTGAAGGGATACCCATTAAAGCATCCACGTGTTCCACATATGCATCTTCCCCTGGCCTTTTTTTTCCTTTTGCATCAAAGCATGTATTCAGCCGGTTATCTTATTCTTGCAATGAAGTAAAAATGTGTTTAGCCCTTTTTGTGTAACACGGGCTTGAATTATTGAGTACATTAGCTGGTGTTCTTACTAGTTTTGTAATTATTCTCCCCATTGTCAGGTTTGATTCCCTTTATATGTACAGTTTTATTTTTAAATATAATTAATTCTATAAACAATAGGTAAGCTTTTAATGCCTTGCAAAATATCTTATATTTGATTTTGACCATTCAGTTTTCTTTAAGAACTGTGTAATTTATTTCTAAGTACTTAGGAGTTTTATAGTTGTACTACACAACAGTTTCCTTGTGGAAGGTTTGCTAGCTTCCAATGACCCTTAGCTGCCATCTGGTACAAATTCAAAGTGCTTCTGTCATCTGCTGCTAATTGCTGTCACCTGCATATTGCAGTCACTCTGAGCAACTTGGATTGCAGTAAAGCAGGAAGCATACTGCCTTGTATAACTGCAATCTATCAATAATACCCATGATTTCATTATTAATATTAACTTAATAATAAAAGAAGTACATCGTGAAATGGCGTGAATGAATATAAATGGAATTTCATGTTTATTTTAATGGCTTTCAGGGTTTAGTCTGACATTCAAAATGTGTGTGGATTTGTATTATGAATATATTTATTATTTCAGTATTCTTCAGCCTGTTTATTCTGGTAAGATTGTTCCAACTGAATCTTACAGAAGAGTTCTTTAATCTTTTTTGTAAGCTGATAAGCTTTAGTCAGGGCACTAGCCTACAGCACCATTTTATATTAATGTATTTTACTTGTAATTTAGAGAACAAGAAGAATATCCTGATCTGAAGGCTGAACTGTCCCCTGTGGCACTTGCACAGCTGATAATCGTGAACTAGAAAGATGTGTATATCAAATAGTTTACAAAATGAAGCCAGCTGTGTTTCCCTACATACTGTGGCTTCCTGACATGCATCATTAAACCTTATTAGCTACTTCCTTTTACAAAGATTTTTGTAGTCTTGAACATTGCATATTAACATTTTCTGCCCCTCCAACTGGAAATTATTTGCTTTATTGTAGAGTGTCAACTTGCTCTAGTTTCTGATATGCGTTCTAATTGGTACTTTAGTGTATAATTGTAGTGAAATACCACTCCATGCATTTCTTTATTTGGAAATTAATACAGACCTTTTCACTTTATCTGTCAATCTGGGCAACTTTTCACACAGTTACCAACTGTTGGGATTGCTTACAAACCATTAGGTATGAAATGGTTCATAGAATGTCCTTAAGAATATAAACACAAAAAGCAGGAGTTCAGTTTTGTCGTAAGATTTTTTGTTGACCTAGTAGTAGTAAGGTTTTTCAGCTGATAAATTTAATGATATCAAAACCCTCAAAAATGTAGTGCTATAATAATGTTCATTTTTTTTTGGCAAATGGGATTTTATTCATAAAAACCCACTACCCTGCCCGCAGGGACACACACCACTTGATCACTGAATCCTGATGCCTTAGGAAAGCAAAATTTTTGAAATATTATGCTCTCTGTGGTTAAAAGCAGTAATTAAGTACAAAAATCAAAGTATCTATTATATGCATTTGTACACATTCGCAACTTTTTCAGGTATTTAAACAAAAAGACAATGAATTACTTCTGATCTCTATGAACAAGATTTTAGGTAATATTTTTCCAGAACCTTATTTATTTTTATGATCCCAATAAGAATCATTTCAAGGCAACATGTTCTGCTGAATTCTCTCTAAACTTGTGTCCTGGGTTCAGCTGTAACAGTTATTTTTCTCTTTCACTTTAGGACAGGAGGCAAAAATAGCATAGAAATTACATAAATTCTGAATAGCATGTAACTACATAGTGAAAACCCCTGAGAACCCTCTTAATGGTCTTTTTGTTGATACTCCTCATCTAAAAATTTTGATACTCCAAAAGGCCTGTACTATTTGTAAATACATTAGTGTATTAAAGTTGAAATTATGTATTTCATGTCGTAATTACTACTACATAGTTCAGTCTGAAAACTGATGTTTACACATAATACTGGTAAGAAGTTGCATATAAAATCTGATCTAGAAGTCTTGAAAAAATAAATTATATAAAAAACAGATAACTGGTTGTGGACATTTACTCTGGACATACTTTGGGTATTTCAACTTAGACTTGAAGAAGACTTCCCCTATGCTCCCTTCTTTAGCATTTTCCCTTAAATTCTGATATTTAGTTAATCTTTAAGGAGACTACTGCTTATTTGGCATCATACTGAGCAGCTTTCAAGATCCTCCTCTTTAATTTTAAAGTACAAATAAAAACATGTACAACTTTTTCTTTCAAAATGCAGCTTAGATGTTTTATTCACAGCTTTCATGCAGACAAGATTTTGTAGCCAAGAGCAGTTAGGGTCAGAGACACGAGTTAATGCAGTCAGAATGCTCTTTTTCTTCACTGGGATTCTGCAAGCCACAAATAAACTTAAAATTCCCTTCTTGTTTTTTCTTTTTCTGCATTCTTGATTATTATATGTAATTATATATTCATATTCCTTATGAAAAGCATTCAGATATAAATAGTGTGAAGCTTTGATGCGTGGTTGTTTAAGAGTTTTAACCTGATTTTCTGTGAAAAAAAGCCTAGGTGGTTGTGTATGTGTCCAGACCTGTGTAGAGGCAGGTTGGATAATGGAATTGAGGTATACATAGTATAGGGAGAGGATGATCCTGAAAGTGCTCAACTAATGAAGGAGATGCTGCATACTGCCAATGGAGACACTTTTAATTTCTCCTTCAGTTTTTATTTAGTCACTTGCATTTATTGGTGAATACATACTCAGAAAGTTGTCTCAGTCACTTTAATCATCTGTGAATTGTATGTACTCTATTACTTCCGGGAAGAAAGGTTCCTGCTTTGATTTCCATGTATTTTTGTTGAATAAGAACCAACTTAATGTATGCCGCTGTTTCCAAATGAAGTTGTTTTTTTTCCTCTCCCAACTTTCTTGTAATTTTTAAAATAGCAAGTATAATGAAATGTGCAATTTACATGGAAAGACATTTTCAAATGCATTTCTCAATTTAACCTCAAGTAAGATGGAAGGAAAAAAAAAAGAACCCAAACTTAAATGTCCTTAAACTTACAGTTGATTTGAGATCATATGAAGTGATAAAACTTAAAACAAGCTTACACTCCATGGGTTCTTGGCTTCATTTGTTTAATTGAATTCTTAATGGAAAAATTGCCGTGTGTGTTTTGATAACCTTAGCTCTGACCTCTCCTCCCCCAGCCCTCTTGTGAGATAAACTCATTAAAAAATTTAATAATCTCTGCTAATAGCCTAATCTAGATAGTCTGTGAGGAGCTGTGTTACACCCTATTTTCAATGTGGAGTAAGCAAATGTTGGTTTTCTTTATATACACATTTTCAAGTGCTTGCTTAATATCAAAGATGTCTTTGAAAAAGGTACACGGTTTGCGTACCATGTGTAAAATCTTTTTAAACATGTAGTGTGACATATATATAAAACATGAATTCAGTCCTTACAAGGGCCAAAAATGTGTGCAGCTTTCTGTATGAAAAAGTTATTCAGACCAGTTAGTTACTTGGTCTGAAGTGCTGATAAATTTGCACAAATGAAAGAGCTAACACTTGCTATCAATCTGTTACATCGCTTTTGTATTTTATTTCTTTTCGTGGAGGAGGTGGTACCTATTACTAAGGTATTTATTTTTTTTTTATATGTACATATATATCACTTTTTAAATACTTATATAATTGCAAGTTCTAAATTTTGGGACCAGTTCTCCCCATGCTTGTTTTGCAGTTACTTTGGCAAAGGTAATTATTTTCATCTGTGAGACAGAAAGACTTTTTTTTTTTTTTTATCAGAGTTGAAAAATTGCCATCTCCATTGAATAGTATTAATGACAGTGTGTAATGCATAAAGCTGCTTATTCTGTTTTCTGACCATTAAAAGAACTGACTGCATGACAGTATGCGAGAGAAGTCTTGAGTAGAAGCTGGTGATGATCAAGGTTAATAAAAATATAGCAAACGTTTGTACAAGTTACAGATGAAATATGAATCTGAAGATGATGTTTCAGTGGGAAATTGAACATCTTTAAATCCTGGTCTTTTTTTCCCCATGGAATTCCATGTCTTACAAATTTTGATCAGATATAAGGAGGACTGTGAGCGCTTAGAAACTCTGAATGCCTTCTATGTAAAATCTTGTGTACCCAGATTGTTTTAAATAGGGAAAAAGAAAAAAGAAAAAAAAAAAAATATGCCTTAAAAGTTTCACTGTATGAATGCTTTTGGTTGTTGAAGTCTCCAGTATGACTAGTTGGCTCAGATTATTGAAGTAATTATTCTAAATTGATGGGTGGTCTCCATTGATAGCTTCTAATAGGAGGAAGGGTATGTTACTAATACAGCACAATCCCTGTTATGGATGCCAGAGTTTAAGAAGCCATTAACCTTTTCAGTTTTCTTAACATGCTCTGTACCCGTTTTTATAATTCCTCTGCATGACAAATAGAGAGTGAAGTCAGAGAGCATATGGCCTCACAGCATCTCACTGCTGGCACCTTAAGGTTCAAGTCTGTGACTGTATAAAGGCATATGAAGTGTAACTTTTTGCTGACAAGGAAATACAGTATTTCAGTACAAAATCTGAAATATTAAATTCATTCGAATAATTTAAATGAACTGTTCAAACTAAACGGGGTAAAAGCTGTCGGCCAAGGAAGATTATACAGAAATACAGGTCCCACTATAAAGGTGCAGTGCTGAGCTTGGCTCTGCATTACCAAGGGCGAGCTTTTGAAAACGGCAGCTAACGCCAATCTTGAGCACCCTCTGCTGACCAAACTGTAGATGGCATTTCTTAAACTGCATCTCTTTTTTTTAGCCGTCTATCAAATTAGAGCAAAATGCTGAAATAAGGTAGAGGTAAATATCAATGACTTGGCTCCACTGCTGTATTTCAAGACTGATTTTAAGAAAAGAAATCAGAATGAAGACTATTTGGAGACATTCGGATAGTTGAGCAAACTGCAAAAGTGTTAATGAAAATCAGATTTATTGTCAACTTGATACTAAGAATGGGTCAGCTTCATTTTCTCTCATTTTAATCTTTTGAAACTTAGTGTTTTATTACCAGTAGATTAAATCATTGGTGTTAGGATAAATCAGGACACAATTGAAAAAGACACGCATAAGAAGGATACGATGTCTGTGGCCAGCATTTGTCAAAATGAGTACGTTATTTCAAGCAGCTGAGTCCACTATTTAAGTACAGTTGTAGATATAGCTCAGTTAAGAGTTTTTACTGTAGACTGAACCAGAGAGGGCTAAGCACCTCTAAAAACCTGGAGAGGAGTTTCAAGTTTCACATTTTGTATCCAGACTCAGATGAGAATGAGTCTGGAAAAGGCAGCGAAATGAAATGGACAAATAAAGAAGGCAGAGATACAAATCTATCTCTGCCTCTTTCTCTTTGTTTTCTTTTAGCATTACAGGTATTACTAGCTACAAAAAAAGGTAGTTTTGTTCCTAAGGTGATTAGTTTATTTCAGACATAGATATTACGCAGTTATGAATAGCTTGTTAAAGTAAAACCAGACAAGTCAGAAAAGTAATTTCAAAATGTAATAAACTTATGTTTTCAGAAGTGCTTAAAGCTCTGTTTTTGAATATGCATCAAAACATTTAAAAAAACCCCCACGTTATCTGCTTGCAGCCTCCTCATCTTCTTTTGGATGATAACTGTGTTTCTTCTTGAGTTTTAAAATATTTCTGCTATTTTAAATGCCTCTCTGTTGGATATGGGCTGTTTTTTCTAAAGATACAAATAAGTAATAGTAATTTGTTTCCTTGGGGATACAATTAATGCTAAATATCTAAAAGCGTTTCTTGGAATCAGTGTAGAATAGATGCAGCTTGGCTCCATAAGCATGAAATGTTAACATAATGCCAAATATTTCAGTTGAATCAAGGTCTTGTTGGGTGCATTAAAGCTAGCATGATGGATGCATACCTTTTTTTGACAAAGGAAATACAGAACATTTTAGTGGAATCGGATTATTTTCTGGTTATTACATTTGCATAACTCCGCTGGAGTGGGCTAGTAAAACTGAAACTTCAGTTATGTAAGTCAGATAGAATGCCCCCACACACCACCATGATTATTGCTTTAATTCTAAAGTTAATGAGATTTGTGATGTTTTTAGTTCTTCAGGAAATGTTTTCAAGGTTTGACATTGTTGTTCTTGCAGCTAAACAAGTGGTTGAGCTGTTTGAAAATAGATCTGAGAAAAAGCAGGAATAGGTGATTTTTTTTTTTTCATTAAATGGTTACTTTATATCTTTCAGTTTTTTATTTGCTTTTCCTACTTTTGAATCTATTGCTTAAAAGAATAAGATCTCGATTAAAAGTGTAACATACAGTATGAAAGATTCCATGAGTTTTGTGCTAATTAAGACAGGCTTTTAGAGAAACATGTATGTCAAACTATTAATTGAGTACAGTGAATTAAGGAAAGATCCTTCCTAACCTTGAATTCACATGCTTTAATTGTTTTGATTTTTGATTAGCTTTGGTTATCTGGATTGCTGAGCAGTCAAGAATTTGAATCATAAAAATAACCTTAGAATTAGGAGACTTAACAAGAAAAAACATTTACAGATTCCAAAGTTGTTGTACATGTTTTTAGTGTCAAAGATTAAGGTAAATGGATATTGGTGTGTCTATTGAGTCTTTAAACAGGGATTAATAATCCCAGGGACTATGGGAAAGGATTAACAGATTATTGGAGAAAGCCATAAGGGTTCTTATATATGCAGCTAACTGCATATAGTAACTTATATAAGATTTATTTTTTAATAAATGATGAAATGCCATGAATCATCTTTTTTAGGCAAAGCACGTTTTTCTCAGCCCAAAGAAGAAAAATAAATTACTTGAATTTTAGTAATTTTAAATACTTACCTCACTCTTCACATAGCTTTTACATCTAAGTTTAGACTAGAATTAATGAAAACGTGAATAATTGGCTAGTATTCAAGGTTTACTAAAGTTCAAAGCATGTATTTAGAGTAGGGAAGAAAAATTTTATGTACGGTGCAAATTAAAGTAAGTCTATCTCAAACATACATACCCTGAAATTTCATTGTAGCCAATATGGTGTTTGTCAGTGCAGAACCCAAGTGATTACTGAAATATAATTAACTTTGCAGAACAATCTGATTGCAGGGGGAAGTCTCTCCTAAGATAGTGCCTTAATACTTCAGCAGTATTAAAGTAGGATGCTTTAAAAAGTCTACGTAGGAGCAATTGTTTCTAATGCACTTTAAACTGTAATTGAATAAAAAATGACTGCATTAGACTATTTTGAGAAATCTTTACTGTTGTGTAATGTTGAATTATCGAATTTTGTATTTCAGTGTTCTAGCATATTTTTTCTTCATTTTCCAAGCAATACACTTTTTATAATGTTTGAAGAATTGTTCTAATGCCACTGTAATAGCTTCAGAGGATAACCTTTCCCAGAAGTTAAGCATCTAGGGCAGCAATAGCAATATTGCTGTTTTTTTCTACTTCAGGAGTCAGAAAGGCTTTTTTGTTGCTTTCAACTTCTGCTAATTAAATCAAGATTTTTTTTACGAGATAATGTATTTTAAAAACTTGCAGGTTTTTTGGTGCAAGTAGGCAATTGATAGTATAAGATATTATTTTATAGAGAACCATTAGCTATTTAAAACTTCCTGCATTAATTAAAGAGGAGCTAAATGGTTTTGCAGTTCTTGCCATTAGTAGCATTTTAGATTACACAGGCAGTTATTGTGTTCATTATCATAGAGCAGAACTGTTGTGGTTGTCTTAGACATATGTACAGATTTTCCCTTGGAGATTAAAATTTCCAGTGGTGTGTTTAATTTTGTTAACACAGTTGTTTCAAATAGAACAAATACTATGACAAGTAGAAGAAAATTTGCTTTTCTGATATTAGGAATAGCAGTAGATGTAGAAAATTACTCCACTTGTTAATTCATCTGTTTCTTATATTGTCATATTTTTGCTGGTGATGATTATTTTCAAAAGGAAAGAAATCACTTTCTTAAGATGTTATATTTTACAGATGTCTTGATAAAATCAGTGTAACTACCCACTTTTTCAGTGTTCAGATAAATTTTAGAGAATTTTAGTGAATTTCTACATTAAATGTATATGGAGAATTCAACAGTGTCATTAGTTGGAGTGCAGAAGTTGTTTTAAGTGGAAAGGTACAGAATTTAAGTATGTTTCAGTACATTATAGTGACTAAGTTTTGAGAAATTGATAATGCATTTCTAGTAAAACTTTTTGTGTGCCTTAAGATTTTGCAATTGCCTTTACTTGCCATAGTAAATGAAAATATTAAAATTGACTATGGCTAATAGTGTGACCTACATTAAAAAGGATGACGTTATTAGTAACAAACCAAATGTTCTTGAGCAAGAGATTTATTGTGTGAAAATTTTTCATCAGCAGCTTCCTTTATTCTCTTAATACTATCTCCAGACACATTTTTGTTGGATTCCAAACTTAAATTCACATCTGTCTTCACCAATTAGAAAGGTATTAATGCTTTGAATTGGCTACGTATCAGTGTGCAGTGGACTAAATTTAATGTTTCTGTCCAAAAAGTGGCATTCTTTCCAAAGAAGCTCTTTATTCATTTCTGTTCTGGGGTGGGGCTTTTTTTCGGGGCGGGGGGGACGGGACGGGATAGGGACCAAAGAGGGAGTAGAGGGGAGAGATTGGCTTTCACTACCATGATGCAGGGGAAAAAAAGTGTGAGGTAGTGGTTATGCATATTGCAAGACAGTGATTCTTTATTTTATTACAAAAAAAGACCAACTCTAGAAGGCCAGATTAAATCATTCCTTTCACTTTTTAATGGGATTTGGATGAATAGAGTAAAATATGCACTTTGCATTCATTGATAGCATCTTTAGGTTGAGGTAATTGAGTCTTTTTTCCCTGACTGAATGAATAATGACTTCATCTGATCCTCAGCGAGGCCTGAAACTTAGGCTGCCTTTGTCAAAGCAAAAAGATCTGGGCTTTGAAACATGCTTTACTTCCCTGGCTTCATTTTTCTTCATTTTAATCCAAAAACCTATTTTTCTCAATAATTCAAGCATAAACTATGTAGTAGTTGAAGCAGCGGAAATTGCAAGATATTTGTCCTCGTTGTGCTGCTTTTTAAATGCAGCTGATAAATCAGCCGCTGTGGTCTTCAGCTGCCTGGTTCTCTAGGGAAGGGACAGCCCATGTATAAGCAAGATTGCTGGAATTTTTAAGAACTATATTTAAAGTGGTTCTTTTGCAGACTGTTTGTTATCTAAGGAAGTGTTATGTTTTACTGGTCTTACTGACAAGACCTGGAGATAAAAGGGGCATCTGTGATGGGGTCTAGGAAACCCTCTCATAATTTTCCCACATATTTTACTGACTGCAAGAGCATCCCAAAAAGTGGAGTATAAATACTTAGCTTAGAGCATACATTATTGAAATGGTGAGAGTCTTAGTTATGTAGCTTAAAAATATTTTTTCATGAGAAACAGTGGATGAAAGATAGCCTCTCTTAATGTTTTTACTAAAATATTTCTAAATCTGATACCTTTTTGCTTGTGAAAAGTTGAAGCCGTTTTTGCTCTTTTGATTTGAAAATGGACGTTCCACTTGATTATCGTTGTTTACTATTATATGGAATAACTGAAAGCTTCATGCAGTTATAAATTATTTCTATGAAATAAGTTCAGTTTTACAGGCTGGTATTGGAGAATAGGAAAAGTTACATGAATGAGAAGGTAGCTCTGCTGCATTTGTCCATTGATTCTTGAATCTAGCAGGTTTTTGATCTTCTAGCAGTAAATAAGCAGTAGCTACCCTAGGGATATAATATACAGTGCCAGTATTTTTGCTGCATGCATGACAGAAGGTTGTTACTGCTTATTTTTAACTCTGTCTTTTCTCCTTGCCCTCTTGTGTTACTGTTCTGGATCAGGGGATGAAGGAGACATGTGTTGGATGTAAAGGCATTCAAAAGGCCTGTCTAGGACAGTCCACAGTGGCTCTGGGAATTGTTACTGTCCTGTAACTGGGAAATATCTATTCCATGCAAGCATAGGAACAATAATCAATTCAGTTATCAAAATGCAGTTAATTGCTACAAGTACATGGTTTTTTAAGAGGTAGGAATATAAAACCCAATAATAGCTAATTGTTTGCCCTGCAGAGGTGTCAGTTTAAGAAAAACTCATGACTAATAACTTGATTTGTGCTTCTTACTCTAGGTTGGCCTGCTGGATTTGGAGTTGAATCAACTGACCAAAGCTCTGTTTTTGGCTTTAGTTGCACTATCAGTTGTTATGGTAACCTTACAAGGATTTGTAGGCCCATGGTATCGCAACCTTTTCCGGTTTCTCCTGCTGTTTTCCTATATCATCCCGATCAGGTATGTATAAGAATGAAAGGAGAACACAGATGTCTAATTTCACTGAGTGCAGCTTTCTTGAAATTTATACTTGCTTCTCATTGCAAAGGAAATTGATCTTATCAGGAAGCTGAAGGAGAAGGTGCCAACAAATCTGCTGATTCTTGAAGGATCACTGTACAGAAAACAATACTGTTGTTTGGGTTTTTTTTTTGTATGATGTTCATCTTGCTGGAGTAATCAGGATATCTAATCCTTTACTAGCATAAATGTATTAATAAGGATACAGTCTTGGTATATTTGAGAACATGGGTTTAGCTATTTGAATGAACTCTTCAGTATTTTGGAATTTTATTTTTAATGCCTTAAATACTGATAATGTTCCATTTCTGTGTTTAAAATACAGACTTTTTACTACAACAATGATTAATTTAAACGGAATGACTGAATAATGTAAGTGCACTTTTACAATGAGAGGACTTTTAAGATGTGTAACCAAGTAGAGACTTGCCCTGAATTAATTAATTCATTAAGCATGAGTACTGTATATTCAAATTGCATATAAACTGGAACAGGAATATCCATGTCTGTAATGAAGTCTTCTGTAGACACAGAAGTGAGAACACTGACCCTAAAATGATTTTTTTTTTCCTTGAATGGGTATTGCCCTATGCAAAATGGAAATATCCTCTCCTGTTAAAATACCCAGTTTTTAAAGTGATATTTAATTTTAGATGTTCTCTGGAACTCTTCAGTTTGAAGTAAGTCATTCACTAAGAACAGTGGCTAGCCACAGAGTTAGCAGCAACTAAACTGTCAGTAGATTTAAGATGTATCCCTTCAGGTTTGCACACAATATTGAAATTCATGTAGTATGAAGGAAAAAAAAAAAAGAGATTTAATTAAGAATTCTTATCTTCTTGCATGACTTATGTGCTACTGTGGACACATTTATTTAAGTGCATGTCTGTGTGAAGGAAACTGTGTTGTGTCATATTTGACCAGTATGATACTCAGGAAGTATCTGTCTTAAGGTTTTAGAACTGAAAGGGCTTGGATTTTTGTGCTGCTTTTGTGGAGCATGAGCAAATTACTCTGGTAGTTGAGGGAGAGGGCTCCAGCAAATATGCTAGAAAGTATAGAGGTCTTACTGTAGAAACTGATCACTTTAGAACAGCTTCCACTTCCTTTACCTGGCTCTTGTTTTTTATTTACACATTTGTGTTTCAGTTTTATGATATCTTTCTAAACAGTCAATGTCATAACTCTCTTAGTGCTTGTGGAATGTTGCTGTTTAGGTCATATCATCATTCCCCCCATACACACACAGTTATTGAGTATTAAGCAACTTACCCATATGAAGAGGCAGAAGTGCTGTATTCAGGTGATAGTCAGGTCTGCATATGGCTGAAAGATGAGCATAATCATCAAAGACATGTAGGGGAAGGTTAAAAATGAACTAGGCGTGTAAAAGACCACTTGCTGGTCACTGTTCTGCCATAATAAAGAGTTTAAGCTAAAACTTAAATCTGTCTTTTAACCATGGTGGTATCTTTGTTACTGGATGCAAGACAATTAAGAGCATATAGGTGGTGTAAGTAAATTTGACTGTTTTGGAAGTTCAACATATAACACTGAGAAACATGTTGGTTTATTAGCTTGTTTTCAAATTAAGAGTTCTTTAGTGGACTTACGGAATAGTTCTTTTCCAAAAATAATTTCTAGGATACATCTAATCCCATTTTTCAGTTGCTTGTGGAAGATAACATACAAAGGAAAAATATTAGAGGATGTGATTGGCTTAGGTCTGAGATGGACTGTGTAGTTACTCTGTGAAGATCAGGCAGGAATCTGTCAGAGAATGCTTTTCTCTCTAAAGGTTTATTTCTATACCACCTTTTCTTCATTTGTATACAGGGTTGCTTCCCACACTGTCAGCAAAATTAACAACTCCAGTCATGCCAGAGTTGTTCAAATATAACTACACTTCTCTTCCTTTTTCTGGATGTTATGCATGGAAATTACTTCTTTAGGCTATATTTAGGATGTGAACTCTTGGAGACAAAAATGATGAGTCTAATGACACTGAAGCACCAAGTGTTGTGTCTTCTCATGATTTTTAAAATAGCTATATTGGAGAAATAATGAACTTTTTACTGGTAAAGGAAATGAACATGGGAGAATCCAATTCACAGTATTGACTGGTATAGGCAAAGAATATCTGAACTTGTGCGCACATGAAATGTGATGATTGAGAGTTCTAGAGAATTCAGAAAGTTTCTGAACATGGGGCTTTGCAGTTGTGTTTGGCTTTTGGTTTGCAGGGCAAAGGAAATTCCAGGTATGCAACGAAAATAACTTTCCATGACCAGGCAGATTTGGTGAAGATCACCGGGAGGAGGTAACTGTTAGCAGAGTTTAACTGATTTCTGTGCAGTCTCTCCTATAATTAATAGGAAGAGGAACATTTTTGCTGCGGCAAGCAGCTTGTTTGATGTGATTCAGCTGCATCCTAAATATTCCTCTCAATCAATGTTACTTCACTGCCTGAAGTTAGAACCATTATACATAAAATGTTTTGAGCAGGCCCACACTCCCAGAAATGTTTGGCCCTTAAAAATGATATTTTGTAGCTGATGTTTGGTTTTCCCCTATGGAGGAAGCATGGCCCAGGGAGCCTCCATAGGTAGTCTGCCTTCCTACAGAGTTAATCTGTTTGCATTTCTTAAAATTGATTGGGAAAGGAGGATTGAAAGCGAGTCCTTGACAGACTGTCCAAAACTACATCAATCTCCCCAGGATTATGCTTGCCCTCTCTCTGAATTCCTTGGTATTCCTACGTGTTTTTCTAGTTGGCTCTTAGTTACTGAGTCATTCTGCCAAAATAAGCTGTCCTAAACATCTGGAAGGAACTGTCTTGCCCTTTAATATAAGTTTTGGGACGTTACGTGGCTCTTGGCTGCTCTTTTCTGGGTCTTTAAGAGGAGCATTTAAGAAAAATGCTTCAAGTTATGTCAATCTGTTTTCAGTGGGCAGTGAAGAAAACACTGCAAGAAAGTCTTGTATCTGAAATGCATTAATATCCAATCAAATCTGGGATTATACAAATTGGAATTTGTGTGTATTCCTGAGATCCAGGGAACTTGCATCTATGCAGGATTGTAGTGTGTCTTGCAGCAGCAAGCAGCTATGCTGCTTTAAGTCTTATCATAGTTTGTGCTGTGTTGGAGCTCTAATTCGTGTAACATATGGATGTGTTACACATACAGTATCAGTATATGTAGTCTCACATACACAGATAGAATATGTATTAGATACATGATGCAAGTCTTCCAATGCAGAAGAGCCAAAGAGCTGCTCAAAGTAGTTTAAGCAATCCTTACAAATGTGCATTATGCTTCTATACCATGCCATGAAACATAATGAAACCTATACAGAGACTGAAAAATATTATATGAAGCTTTTTGATTTTTTTTTGGCCAATAATTCTAAAACTGTTCAGTATTATTTTCTAGTTAATGTGTAAAGTATGTAATGTATAATTTATGGCTGTTTGAAGCAGACAGGGATATAGGAAGGCTAGGAGCGTAACCATAGGGGATTGAGTGCAGTTTTGGGTACTAACATGACCCAGATATCTTCACTATTTCACTCAGAAAGAAGTCCTGAATATATAAAGACTATATCTCAATTACTTCATTTATTTTGAAATTCAGATACTTCTATGGAAACTCATACTCTGTTTTGTATTTGAAGTTTCGGCAGGGCTTTGTTTTTTGCTACAGACTTTCCGCTTGTATATAGAACTGCTTAGGATGTTCAATTAAAACTCATACTGTTTTGATTCAAGCTCATGCTTGAATTTTATTTGCTATAGTATCACTTTGTTCACAGAATCATCCATGCTAACTTCATTACGTCATGATTGCTTTTCACTGAGTCATGAAAGGCAGAATGTTTCTGGAGTTTCTAAATGTGTGTGTCAGACTTTCTCAGTGAAGGCCTTTGGTTATTTGGAACATTGTCCATTTTGACTAAAAATCAGAAGTCTTTACATGGAGACCCAATTGCTGTTAGGGAGAAAATAAGTTTAGAAGCCCTGTAAATATTAATTTCTTTAACTTAAAACACTACCAGTGTTTTTGAGGGAAATAAAAGCAAAAATTTCTGTTCATGTAGTAAAAAGCAGTGTGGATTCTGAAATGTGTAATTCTTTTTTTCTTTTTTTTCTTTTTTTTCTCTTTTTCTTTTTTTCTTTTTTTTTTTTTTTACCCCAAAGCTAAATTGCAGAGAAAATCTACCCTGGTTCTTAGTGGAATAAATCCCCAAGTTGGATAGCAGTTGCCTAAGGTTTGCCTCCTGTAGAACTAGTGCTGAGGTTGAGAGACAAGAAACTTCACATTATGATGTTCCTTAAATATGTCTGTTCTCTGCAACAACCTTCAAATATCATTATTAATAGACTGCGTCTGAAGACTGCATGTTAATTGGTTTGGTAAAAAATCAGTTACTGATGCAACAGTATGCTAATGCTACATATGATGCAGTTCTGTGCATTTTCATTAATTACTGATGAGCATGGAGTCTTAAATTGAATGAAATTGGGAAGGTTTTAAAAACTGGTGAATTTAAAATGGTTTTGGTTGCATAATGAGGTTTCTTGAAGACCACAAAGGGTTTATGAGAAATGATAGCTAATATTGTCAGGCACTGAAAATAAGCATAGTATCTCCTTGGTTTATCATATAAGGGTTCTTGGACTTTTCAGTCAAGTATTTCTGTTCATTCCTGTGAAGCTCTGTTGGCAAGATTTGAAAGCAAATGGGCCTCCATCATTTTTAGTGTTAAAGCAGTTTCCATCATGTGCTACAGTGACTTCAAAGACAAAAATTTTCTTGAAGGCAGCAAGCACCAAGTGGAGGAAGTCAGAGCAGGATACAGTGTACAAACTTCAGACTTAATACTGAGAATGGATCTGTAGACCTCATTTTTTTATTTCATTTCTGTTTATTTCTTTATTCATATTAACAATTCAAGCATGTACCCATTATCTCTGTGTGTCAGAAACCTTTCTTGGAATGTTCTGATCATTGGGGAGATGTTATTTCTCTGGAGGCCAGTGGTGTCAGCTTCCTATTAGATCTTCAGCATAAAGGAGATACCCTCTGTTCCACTTAGCAGTGCATACTGAAAAGCTAGGGTAGTTCCTGTAATGTCTTCATGCCTTGGAATACAAATTTGTCCTTGCTGCTCAGCAACAGAAACGGTTTTACGTGTAAACTGTATTTAGGTGAGATTATAATTAAATGAATATAGAGAGTGTTTAGATCATCGAAACCAGATAATACACATGCTCATAAAAGGTGGACGTACTTCTGCTTTGAGAGGTTTTTTTCTCATTTAACCTTACAGAAGTACAGTTTTTCATATCTGGATGACTTTGTATAGTCTCCATTGGCAGAGCAGCCGCATGGATCTCTCTCTTTGTAGAGAAGCTCCTGTACCTGAGATTGCAGCTCTTAAATAGAACTTTCATTGTAGAATTCCTGTCTCTGTAGCCAAGCAGAAAAAAAATACAGCCCAAATGCCTCTTTGAAGTGGGGTGATGGGCAGCTTTCTTCCTTCGCTTACTCTGCTTGTGTCTAGAGCATATGTCTAGCTGTTCTTAAATAAAGTGTGCTGTGTTTCTCTTCTGGAGCTAGACAGCAGCCTTTGTACTTGACTAGCTAAAAAGCAAGTTTTAATCCCTAAGAGGAGTAAATCATTTGCTGTTCCTTCTGTTAGCTAATACATATCTCAGTGTGTGGTTATTATATTGGTTCTTCTAGTCTCTCGACCTCTGCAAGTTAACAGACATATGTAATATAAATACTGGTTGCTCAGCACTGGTTCTGGATAGAGTGGGAGTGTAAAACTGCAGTTAACCAGTATGAGGCAAGTCACTTCCAGTATTTTTCCTCCTTGTTAATACTGTAGTATTTTCAAGAAAAAGAATCTGGTAGAGTCTTCCTTCTGCTGTCTGTCCTAATGTATTTTTATATATATATTTGCATATCCAAAGACAGCTGAAGTTAAGTATGATATTGCAGAACTAATTGGTACGCATCAGCAGGTAGAAGGATAGTTTCCTGATGCTGACAGTTTTAATGAGAAAATGGGAGCTAGTTAAAGAATGAAATACCATCTTGACTGCTCAAGAATCTTGTATCAAAAAGGCTTGTTTCTTTCTGTGCTGCAACATGTGTTGTCATCTTCTGCACAAATTCATGAGAGAGTGTGGAATAAACTGATTTTTTTCAGTGTATGCTGAAAGTTCAGATGTTCTCAGAATTCTAGTTAAGTGCATCTATGGGATATTGCAGTTTACGACTTCCTGCTTCATCCACTGTTACCTCAGGTTATTTGCTGTTAGTCTGTCCCTGCGACAGCAAGAGGACAGGTGAAAACCGTTTGTGGCTGCTGTTTTGTTTAGGCTGTAAAGCACCACTTCAAGGCTGTTAAAAAGTTTGAGGTGCATTAGCAGTGTTTTGACCTTGATACACACCTTTGAACAGTTTTAAGAGTTATGTTACTGTAAACTTGTTACTAAATATGTGACTCTCAGTCCTGTGCCCTTTGCAAATAGCTGCAAGTAGTTCACGTAGCCGCTATCCTAGTTGTTTTTCTGTGTTTCTATTAGAGCAGAGTCAACAGAAGTGAACATATGCCTATTACTTAGTTCCTCTTATATGGTAGCAGGAATGCAGTGAACAGCTAAAGGAAAGTAGCATTTTAAAGTTTTAGAACAAGGTGACAGAGTTTTGAGTTGAAGAATTTAATTTTGGGGAAGAACAACGTGATCAAAGTTATCTCTGACCAGTATGAGCAAAAACCTTTTTATTATAAGATAGGGGTACAAGGTGCAAGGGCAGTTAATTTTTATATGACATAGACATGGAAATAAATGTGCATACACCAAGTAAACTGAAGTCAAAATACTTTTTATTTTGCACTTTTATGTATAATAGTCTTAGTAAATAAGTCATATAAATAAGACTTGCTGCAAATTACAATTTCTAGTATAGAGCTACCCAAAGGTTCCTTATTGCTTCTGACAGTAGGAACTCCAGCCCATACGCTATCCCATGAGGATCCATTTCGCTGCTTGGGCAGCTGTTCTCTTTGTACCTGACGGCCTCTGTAACTGCACTTAGGGAAGGACAGCAACATTGTTGATTGGTTGTGGTGTGAAAGAGAAGTTGTCAAATAGAGTTGTACTTCCCTAAAGAAAAAGTAATTGTTAAAAAGCAGTGACTTGAAGAAATACAAAAATATTTGTACTTTATCATAATAAAAATCCCCAACAACTGTGATTTTTTTTTTAACAAATAAAGTGTGACTTGAACAGCAATCTAGTCTTGTCAATAAAGTGTATGTAATGTTCTCTTAAGTGTAGTAATTATGTCAAGAATCTCCGCAAAATGTTGCAATCTGTCTCATGCAGAAGGCATGATACTGCATTTGTTTGTATTGCAGTAGTTCTGAAAGTCTTGGGTGGAGACTGAATTTCTAATGTGATAAGTATATTCAAACACATAACAAAAAGATTGTTCCAAAATTTTTGTTGCATATAGTTTTAAGATTTTTTTCCAGGTATCCTAAAAAGAGCTTCTTGTTATATTTTTTTATGGCTATAATTTCGCTTTGCCCGATACTCACACTGATTATGGTATAAATCTCTTTTGCAGTTTACGTGTGAACTTGGACATGGGTAAGGCAGCCTATGGGTGGATGATTATGAAAGATGACAATATTCCTGGAACAGTTGTTCGAACTAGCACCATACCAGAAGAGTTGGGACGATTAGTTTATTTACTAACGGATAAAACAGGTATATCAAGGTTACCATTCTGAAATATGATGACTTTTATAAAATTTCTAAACTTTATTCTGTATTTGAATGTGTTAATGTAAGGGTAGATTTAGACTACTGTTTTTTATTTTTCAGTAAAATTTTAAGCACATGCTTGAGAACTTTATACCATTATCAACAGGCTTAGGTAGGCAAGTACTCACATGTGAAAGTCAGTATTTGGTAATAATCTGATTTATTCTGGTAGGAACACTCCTGTTACAGTAACAGGACACTGGATATCGTTAGTAAGAGAGCCGTATATCTTACTCTGAAAAGACTCTAGATTAACACTCAGAATGCTATTTTATTCTGTGCTTCATTTCTGCCTCAATATTGTATGAAAGTAACAGTTAAGAATGGCCTTCAAGACAGCAAAAAATTTCCAAAACAAGTGATAAGAGAAGCCTTCAAAATTATATCTGTTATCCCCATGAAGTTAGTTATTCTTTATGTTACAAAGACCATTTCTAGAACTGCTGTATGATTTCATCTTCATAACTAACCTGTTTACTGTACCTGACTGTTATACTGGAAAACCAAACCAATACCAGGATCAGAAGGTAAGTGGGTGAAGAAGAGCTTGCACTATGCTGCTGTCTGCCATTATGGCTGAAGCTTGTTGCAGTCTTACCGTGCTCTTAGTTCTAGATATATTTAAGGAATCTTAAAGTTTTATTTTGAAAAACATCATAATAAATAACAAATTAAATGCTGCAGAAAATATAATACTTCTCCTCCTTTCTTGGTTCTTTCTGAGTTTGAATAAATTCTGGTAGACATACCTTTTTTTAAGAAGCTGAACATTTGAACTGAGAAAGTTGTTTTTCAAATATCTGAAGAACTTTTTTAGTGTTTTTAAGTAAAATATAGTTCAAAATGGTGAGGAAGTGTTTTTTTGGAGGGAGATTAGCTTCTCTTACACTGCTCAGGAAGCTTAATACACAGTTTACATTTCTTTCTGCTTGAAATAGTTTGACATTCCTTCCCATGATGAACACTTTCATTTTTGCGTATTTTGAAATAAAATGTAAATATAATATATTGTCACATTTGTAGAGCACACTTTTTTTACTATTGCTGCATATTTTATCCTGTACACTTCTGAACATTTTCTATTTTGTAAAAGATAAAAGACAACTGCAGCCTTCTTTCTTAGGATGTAGAAAAGTGTATTGCTAATTATAGTGTGGTAGTTCTTCAAAGCAAGTGAACAGTTCTTCTTTTAACAAGTTTATTTCAGTTAGCTAATGATTTGTATGCTGTTTGAAGCTGCTTACTGATTTTAATTGCACCCTTCATCATGATAATTTATGTAACTATAAGAGTGCTGTCACATTGGAAGATTGAAATATGTAATTTACAGCATGTGTTTGGAAAAGGGGAAGCATGTTCAAAAATAATAAATTTTCAAAACAATGCAGTAGAGTTCGTTCACCCAGAGCACTACTTTGTAAGCAAAACCAATGATACTTCTTAAACTTTTATGATAGAGAATCCAGTTACCATACGAAACTGGAAAAGTGGCTTGAGTATTGCAGTATTTTGCTTAACAGACTGCACTGAAAATTTTAAGAGACTTGCTAAATAAAATGCTAGCAGAGTTCATTCACAGAACTCCACAATACAAGAGTCACATTCTCGCTCTGATGACCAGCTTATGTTCGGAGGCGTGAGAATTATTGTATTATCTTCTTTTCCTGAAGATGTATCCATTTACCACCCTATTTGAGAAACAGAAGATGGTTTGAAAAAGAAGAAAAGAAAGGCACTGCAGTTCTACTTCTAGAAAGGCAACCAATACATTTAACCTAGTACAACCGTAATTAAAACCAAAGTTTTTCTCCTTAAGAAAAGTATTTTTTGTCAACATAGATTAGTGATACTGGATTTTCAAAGAAAAAATACTGTGCTACATATATAAAGCCTTGAAAGGATGCATTCTATTGACTTGCGTATGCATAGAGGAACCGTGTTTTGCTTCTAATCATTGTTTTTCTTTGTTTGTTTTTTAACCCACATCATGCCACTTGCAATCACAGTAGTTCTGTTTAATTTTAAGAAGAAACACTTGTATTCTGACCTTTCAGAGTGCATACTTAAGTGGGACTAAATAGACATATGTTAAAAGGCTTTTACCAGAAAATGTGTTTATGTATAGTTTGGGTGATTGCTAGTATTCAGCCTCAAAGGCTTTTCAGAGCACTGAAGTCTGCTGAGCTCTGCAGGAAAGTCTGAATGTGTAAGTTAATGATATAAAAATGAAAATAAAAGGAGTATTCTAGGGCAATAGTTCCAAAATGTCTTGGACTAGCTAACAGTCAGCAGTCTCACCCTATGTACTTTATCCAAGTGCTAGCTGAAAGCTGATTTAAGTGAAAATAAGCCTGGAGTCCAGCAGACGTCACCAGCTCCAAAACACTGACCATGGCTTTGCAGACCACAGTTTTCTTCGGATTGTGATGGGAAGCACTGTTCGATCGTATTAGTCTTAAATAACCTGTAAATTTTAAACTGTGTTTAATTTTGAACAAATGTGTGTCCAATGTACTTTTTACCCGAGTATTATCAGTAGCTGCTTACAGTTTTCTCTCCTGAATACATTTGTCTCATTCTCCATTTTATCACAAATGTGAAACACACTCTTAGGTGATGAACAAAATGTGTATAGTTAATCCATGGTTGCCATTGCATGATTATACACTGTTCATGAGAGCTAGCTTCAGTACTTTTTCACTTGAATTTTCAGTTCATAGTCACATAAACCAGTTGATTCTGTTCTCTCCGCTTAAGGCTTTGTTCTCAGAGAAGAAAGAAGAGAGCCAGTTTCATAGCGATCAGTCCAACTGGGTGCCATTAAAAAGCAGGACTAAAAGGCTGGTCTAGTTAAATTTAAGCAGATGAAGTTTTCCTCAATACTGAAAATTAAAGGGAATCCAGAGAACTGTCTGCAAAAATCTTATATTGTGGTCCAGGCTTTACTAGAAATGATTGAGAATTAGTTGTTGAGTCTAAGGAGCATTGCATTACTAACATAATTGCAAGGTAGTCCTTTGTATGATTGTAAATTGGGTTTGTGCTTCATCAATAAGCTTTTTGACAAGAAGCGTCCATCACAGTGGCTCTCTCATTTGCCACAGTATAATAGAAAATGAAGTATCCCAATAATTGCATTATAGTTTCCTTATTGTGGGGCAAGAAAGCAATGTGGTATAATTAGGTTTGATTGGAGTGCATGTTTCCGGTAAGATCTGAAATTAATGATGTTGCTATAGTGACACATCTGCGGCCACCAGTGCGTGAAACATAAAGTAATTCATTCGACAAGAGAAGACATCTGTTAACTGCAAGGATGCAGAGCATATTGACACTGACCAGAAATACTAGATGTTATGTGATAAATGAACAAATGATGCTGAAACAGGAGGACAGATAATTTGTACTTAATCTGCTGGGGGAACTTTAATCTTCTCACTGGTTGCATTTGACAATGCCATTGTTTAAAGAACAATGCTGCAGAGAACTCATAAATTTTAAAACTTAACTCGGGGTGCAGCCTATTAAAGCAATACATTAATTCCTTTGTTAAGGAGTTTTTATCCTCATGTAGAACAAAGCCATTACTAAAAACACCCGCTAAAACAACAGGTTTTTTTAGGACTCACATTTTAATTATAGCATCTATTACCCAAAATGCCATGTTGTTTGGACTTGAATCACATATAAGTTTGACAGAAAGGCGTCATCCGGTATGGCAGCAGGGAGGACTGTTTCGGGGGGAGCAGTTTCCAGCATTTTCCAAGGGCAGCTGAGCATGACATCTCATCCTTTCCAGGGTACTGAAGGATTCTAATTATGAAAGAAAAATTATAGTATTCAGCAATATTTTTTGCACATTTGTGGTGTTTAGGTTGTGGGATGGCAGACCTGCTGCTCTTCATAACAGCTACCAGAGTATTCAGCTAAAACAAATGCATACAGTTTTCCAAAGCATAGTTACTAATGCATGCACTTGTATTTGAGTTCTGTAATTAACATTTTAGCGGGTGTTTGGACCAAATGAGATGCTTAACAGATCTAATAGTTGAACAGATGCATAGAGCTGTGGGATTCTTTATTTTTCTAGGAAAGCCTTGTGTTAAAGGTTGGCGTACATGGGCTTTTTCATTAGGTGTGCCTAATGTAATGTACTGTTACAATAGTGAATTCCAGTAATTGTTCTGAAAATTAATCTTTTAAGGTATGCTTTAATAGTCTTTATATGTTCAATATAAGTTACCACAGAGAGTAATTACAAAAAAATGCTGATGGAATAACTTCTCCTCTCTTCACTTTGATGGATATATATTTATGTTATTGCATTTACACTTTCTCTACCTCTCTGATTTTTAGTACCACTGAGGTTGCAGGGTAAGCAGAGCATGCTAGCAATGGAGAGATCCTACAGGAAGCTTCAAGACATCCACTTAAAGTAGATCAGTCAAACTAGTTCTTACTTTGTGGTTTCTGTTGAGCTCCTGTCAACTGAAAATATGTGGTGTATTCAATGAGTATAAATGTTGGTCTTAGATATTGCTGTCATTCTTGTGGGCAGAAGGTGCAGAGGAAATAGCTACTGCTGTTCATAACTGTGTTACCTGTTTCCTCTTCTGTTACCTTCTGCCCAGGAAAGAATAAACACATCAGCTCTCTTCATCTTCGTCCTAGTTCTTAATGAGTTGTAGTAGGGTTTGTTTGGTTTGAGGTTTTGTGGTGGTTATGTTTATGACCTGTTTGTAAGTGGAGCACCTGAGTGAGCAGACATATTCTCTATGTGTGTACACCATCAGTTTTTTTCTTTTTACATCCTATACCAAGTTATATTTTTTATTGGTATTCATAGCAAGGATTTTCATCTCCAGATTTTTGCCAACAGTGTAATTATTAAGATCTCCCTTAAAGTTTCCGTAGAAATTTTCACATTTACACTGACTTTTTGTATGTTTAAGCAAATACTTCAAAGCAGTCATATTTTGTGAAAAGTTACTCGCCCTCTCACTCTCTCATTAAGTTATTAATTCTGCCGCTCTACATATTTTTTTGCTTTTGTGTTTTGGCCTTTTTAGATTGTTGGTATTGGTACAAATTACTATCTAGTAGTATAGGATTAGAAAGATCTGCATCTGCTTCTCAAAAACAAAATAAAACAACCTCTACTGCTCTGTTGTGAATCACATCTGTTGCCACCCAGGGAATGATGCCTTCAGGACTTTTTCCTTAGAGATTAATTTCCTCTTTGCCTGCTTTACTCTGTGTTTAATGATACAATTGTAGGGGGGAAGGGGAGGGAAGAAAAAAAAAGCTCTTGGCTTCATTAAAGAGCATACTAAGTTTTTCTTCGGCAGTTGTATACTAACTTTTTGTCAGGTTATTTTCCTTGAGTAGTACCTGCATTCCGAAGCAAAGTTCAACAATGTATAATAGTAGTAGATCCTATATTGACTAACATAATTTCTGGAAGATTTCCTAAAATAAGCCTTTTTGATCTAATAACTCTTCATATTAGCAATGTCCTGAAAGCATGGAATTGATAAGTAAGTCTTGAAAAAGCATTATTAAAAATAGAAAGCTCTTTCACTGTTCTTCAGTACTTAGCACCTTGAGCAGTCTAGAGAGCTCAGTTGAGTTGTTTCTCGTTCCCAAAGTGGGCTATATTAGAAAATCTACTTCTAGATATTTGAAGTGCTTTCATTTTGGGACATAAAGTAAAAGTTGTTTTGTCAAGGTGTATTTGTCTCCAACAAAGAGTAAAATTTGAAACAGAGCTGCTGCTAAAGTTACAATGTGGCTGATTAGCACCTTTATATGGGAGTGCTTCTGTCCCGTTTTTGTATTTCATTCATTAAGAGAGTGTAAATTCCTGATTTGCAAACATGGTGAAACATAGCTTCCATGTGAATGACCAAAACAGGTGTATTGCTTTATTTTTGGCAGAAACTTTTGGGAACACTTTCATAAATGTAGCTAGCCGTGTTTGTCTTGTCACACATTGTTTATTGCGGCTATTGTTGAAAGCCTTACACCATTCTTAAGAAGAATGAGCAAATTATAATTGTTGTTCTTTGGTTTTTTTCATATCATTTATTATATTACAATTTTGTGTAACAGGTGCAAGTGTGTTGGCAGCCTCTTTTCACATGCCAAGGATGTTTCTTATTAATGAAGTCAATAAAAAGGTTCATATAAGTAATGTTATAAGATGAAGGTATTGAATCAGGATTGCTGGAATGTTTATTTCTGTTTCTTTACAAAACAATTATTTTTCCTCGCCCACCTTTCATAAACCCCTTTCCTTGGCTCCTGATTGTTATAAGATAGAAAACCTCATACTTTTCTGCGCAGAAGCTTTTTTTTCTCTGCTTGCTGAGAGAGGCTGGGGGCATACACATAGGTTTTCCACCTATCTACCCTTCCCTCACCAAGCATGATTTGGAATTGGACCGATGTAATGGTGTCAGAAGAAATCATCTTTCCATATAATAATGTCCTGGGTTCAGCAGTAGCAGTCATTTTTTCTCCTTCTTAGTAGCTGGTGCAGTGCTGTGGTTTTGACTTTCAGC
>WYDI02018200.1:0-23381 GCA_009867235.2 Psittacus erithacus
AGGCCCACTTCAGATAGGAAGGTTGCTGTGAGGTCTCCATGCAGCTTCTCTTCTCCAGGCTGAACAGACCCAACTTTTTCAGCTTGTCTTCATACAGCAGGTGCTCCAGCCCCCTTGTCATCCTTGTGGCCTCCTCTGGACTTGCTCCAACAGCTTCATTTCCTTTTTATGTTGAGGAAACAAAAACTGCACACAGTAGCACCACAAGAGCATCTAATTGTAGAGTCTAATGGCCCAACTCTGATCCCTCAGGGCACAATAAGAAATATCTACTGATTTATTAACAACCCCTAAAATTGATATATATGTATATTAAGAGAGCAAAAAGTATTTCTGCAGAGGATCACTTAGGAAAGTACTCATACATTTTTACTATCATTCAATATTTTAAAATATTTCTCACAGAGCTGAAAACATTCCTAACTTATCAGCTAACACGAGAAAGACCACCCAATTTGTCAGTCAACATAACATATTTGAAGACTCAAAAGGTAAAAAAAGTCTTGATCTACATAATTTCCTGTCTTTTTTTTCTGTAATCCTTTCTGTTGTTTAGAGCAAGTTTCATTATTGTGTTCTATGTACAATTTCCACAGTAGAAGAGTAAAGATATATGTAAAACATGTTTTACATAATATAAAATACGGCTTAAAATATGTCAAACATGAGTCTCCCTGTCCTGTTGTCATTCATCCAAAAAGCAAACAAGAGAAAGTAGCAATTAAAGCTCCACTGCATTAATAGGAAATAAATCTAAGTTGAACATCCTACCTTCTATAAAATTCCACGTTGCAGTTTGAATTAAAGCACGCTAATAATAAACTCCAATGCATAATTTTATTTTCTTTCTAATGAGATTTCCTCTCCTTTCTGAAGGATTAAATTAAGCTGTGTAAATAAGTCTTGACTTGCAGAAGAAAACTAGCATGCAATAATTTTATTACTTCCAGAATAGAGTAGATAAATACATGTGCTGCACTTCAAGTTGGTTTCAAATCAGTTCGCCATTCTTCTAACTACAGCACAGTTACTGACTTCAGAGTAAATACAGCAAGGTCTAAAAAATAGATTGTTTGTCCCCCTTTATTCCTTAATTGTTATGTGTGAGCAGACTAAAGGTTAATTTTTTTCAACCATGAAATAATGCAACTACTTTTTTCCACATTACTCCTAGCAGTGCTAGAATCCAACTTCTCTCTTGCCTAGCCACATTAACAGTAAAAGGATTCAGATGAAAAATATATGTAATATACTTCTTATTCTTCATATTTCATATGAAGACTACTCTTTAGATTACTAAAGACTTGACTACTAGCTAGTTCCAAATAAAATCATGACTGGAAATAAATATAATGGGACGTCCTTAAGAAGCACATATGCTGTAAACGGACTGTAAATTTAGCCAATTACTAATGGACAGTGTTTTTCTATATAGCTCAAACTTTAAGTCTATTTATTTTACAAGAAATAATGAATTTTAGCAGTCTTTATTCAGGAGAATAATTTATTTTTTCCCTATATTGTGGCACTTTACTCTCCTAAGAAAAGCATCTAAAAATTTCTAAATTTAGTTACCTTTATTTTATAGTCATATAATTATTTTCCAGAAAATCTAGCCTCAGGACCTAAAACCAGTTTAGTGGACAGTGTTAATTTCTTATGAGAATAGCTTATTTTATTGGATAACATCCATTTATTACTTGAATTTAATTTAGAATTTAATTTAATTTTAATTAAATTCTCCCTACATGTTGAAAAGACATACCTAACCGCATTCAACTTCATAAATGACTTCATGTTAACAACCAAGTTATCGATTTTCTCCATAGAGGTTATATATATAGCATGAATACACAAAAACAAAAGGCAAAAGGAAGACAAAACCCATTCAGCAATACTGTGATATGCAAAAGGGGAAAAAAGTTTATCAACTTTATTCAACTAATCTAAATAAAAAAAAAATTATGACATATTTATAGAGAACATACTGTTTATTATTGCTTTATCATATTGTTGAAACAAAGGTGGGTAATAAATTCACAAGCCTGAGAAAATAATTACCTTTCCTATTTATTACATTTATTTTTTTAATTAACTTTAATTAATTTTGATCCTCAAAAGCTTTGTTTTGTGGATACTCCCCAAACAAAACTCCCTATTTTAAAATGTGAGACAGCATCACAGTGTTGTCAAACAAATGAATCGGTGCATGGCAGCCAAAGAAGACAAAATGCAAAGCATTAAGATGCATGTTTTCAATAGATTATCAGTAATTCTCACAATTTACCAACTGCTATCATCATCTCACATTACAGGGAAAAGTAAACCAGAAGCAAAATTGTCCAGACTGCATAGGAAGCTGAAAAGCGGCTCTTTGTGCTAGTGTTCTTGAAACTGCCCCCAGGATGCAGAAAACAAGACAGAAAGGTTATTGAAGTGGCAAAGGTAAAATACATGTTTGATTCACCCAGTGGGGAAAAAAAAAAGAGGTATAGAGTATAAGAAACCAGGACACATCTCTGGAAGGGAGGGAGTTCATGAAGGAAGGTCAGGCTTCCTTTAAACCAGGTTGCTGGATTTTCATATCAAAAGAGTCATACAAGGTTTTTAAATCTAACAGTGAGGGATACCAATAGATATTATACAATGCCTTCAACCAAGATGTGCTGAAGTTTGTTGTGCTCATGATGTACCGGACAACCACAAAATCAAAACATCCTGTGTCTTCAAGAGAAGGATAGAACAGAAGTTGGAAATTCTGCAACAGAGAATTGTCAGAATACACTGACATTGAAACTCAGGACAGTGAAGCAATGATACATGTGAAGTCTAAGAAATAAAATGATGAAATGAGAATGCCTGTTCTTAAGTAAGGCTATTGAAATAATAATTGGATAAGAAGCTGGAGGGAAGGATGACAATCAATGGGACATGAAGATGCACAGCATACAGGAAAGACAGAATAGCATGTTACTATTGAACAGATGTTCTTTATCAGTAATCATAGTTAACACACATCCAATATATCCTTGCAGGAGTAAAAAAAAGAAAAAAAGTAAATAATAATAAAAAAAATCATTATATTTCATTTCCAAGAGGGGTATTAGTAAAATGTGAGAACTTATTCAGAAGGAAAAAATGCAAGTTAAAAGCTGAATCTTTAAAGATGTAGAAAATGTTTAAGAATACAATTCTTGATACATAGAACAAATGCAACAGTCACAAAGAAATTCAAAAGATGCAAAAAGAAACCAGTGTGGCTAAAGAATGAGGATTAAAATTGCAATCAGAAGGGAGCAGAAGCTGTGTCTGAGGGAGAAAAGGATGACCATGAGCTCTGGCACTTTAAGTGAAGGAAATCAAGTAAGACAGGCCATTAAAACGTTTTGGGAAAAAAATACAAAAAGCATGAAAACTAGTAGTAAATTCTTTTTTAATGCACATCAGAAGCAGGAAGTTCATCACAGTGCCTTTAAGGTCAAAAAGGTTCAAGGTATAAAAAACGCACAAACAGCTAAATGAATGCTTTGCATCTGTGTGACCCACAGTCTGCCCATACTGCAACTCCTTATAGAGTACTTAGAAAGAAGGAAAGTGAAACCAAAGATCAATCAAGGTAAATGCTAAAAGTTTATATGATCTTGAAAGCAACTAGACATTTCTATGAAAGAAAAATCCACTCCAGGTATGTGTTCTGGCTCCTGAATCTCAAACAATTTAGAATAGGATAGTTTTCCAGGGCAGCTAATAGTTATGTGATTGCCCTCTTCAATAGCCAACAGTTATTGGTTACCCCCAGAGTCAAGATACTTGACAGTACTAACTTTCGGTCCTACCTAAGGGAATACCTGTTCTTAAATATTTCTGAATAGTAAAATAGACAATATCTGAACCTGCAAAATTTTGATTCCTTTTCATGTACACTTTTTCATTGTTTTTATACTACTGGAGGCCTATAACCAAGCATGCCCACCCTGAAGAGTCAAAGAATAGTTTCATTATGCATAAAAACATGATACAACCATCTCCTAAGCAAACAAAAGCTTCTCTGTCACTTCTTTTGTTAAGCATATGTCTGAATACATGTTTCTTCAAGACACTCTAAACACATAAGGTAGGAAATCAGAGATCTTGCTGAAGCAGCTCTCAGCTAGTAATGAATAGTACACGGTTCCTCCCTCACCCCCACTATGTGTAACAGAAGTTCAGCTTTAGCTGGAGCTAAGGATCTGGTTTTGCTTTGTACTGCCCTCCTCTTTGCCTGAAGGTGGCAGCATCAAAATGCTAATAATTTAGCACTTCCAATCAAACAGAACATCAATTCCCCTTAAAAATAAATTTGATTTGCAATTTAAATATGAATAGTTTATCTAAATGGTCCTCAAAAGACATAGGGATCAAGGGCATAATGCCCCAATTATTCTGTTGGAATCATGCACAACTGGTGTTCAATAATAGGTTTTGAATAATAAAGGCAAGTCATTATGTTCTAGATGTTAGACTTTCTTAAAACTATTCATAAAGCAAAATTTAAAAACTTAGTATTCTCTTGTATTTATTATGTCTGTTCATATACTGCTCTATGCTAGGAAGGAGAGGGCATCACCTGCTCATTTTAATGTATCTCTGTAATATCTTGTGTGTAATGTAAATGTCGCTTTATCACTTCAAGAACTTCAACTGGAGCATAACTGGCACATTTCACATGGAAGGAAATTTGATACAAAATTTGGGAAATCAGACATCAGGCTCAGCAAAGATGCATAATAATAAATCAGAGATCTGAGAGCAAATGACAGGGTGATGCAAGCAAACACACATACAGTTACTTATTTTCTGCTGTAAAGTGAATAAATCAAGAGTGAGCAGAAAAGTGGCAATGGAAAACAGCTTTAGCACTCATGCTTTTAAATTTTTTATGAATACGGAAAATACTTCTTCCCCTCAAAATCCCTGTCCTAGAGTAGATCACACTTAACCATGGGCTTGCAACAGGATTTTGATATTATGTTAAATTGTAGCAGTTAATTTTACAGAAAAAAAGGGAGAATAATAATTTTACAGATATATAAACCTAGAAGGCAAAAGCAAACCATTAGCATATAAAAAAAGTAATTATTGACCAATAAAGATAACATTCAATGGCTCCATAATGGTCAGATTAGGATCTCCGTACTTACTATCAAACCACATAATTCTCAAGAAATCCTGTAAGCTGAAAGTTTCTGGAAACTGGGAGATTTTAAGGAGAAAGATACCATTTATATTTGCCATTTCCTACTTGCCAGTTTACAAACATTGGTGGAAAGTGAATTTTGAACTGAATGTACAGGCTCTCAGGTAGCCTCTAACATGGTTGAGAAAGATGTCCACATACTACAGTTATGACCCAAATGTCAGAGGCTGCTGTCAAATTGGATTTATCCTGTATGTAGATGAACTCAGAGAAAGGGATTTTTTTCCAACTGATGAAGATAGACAAAGAGTATTGTAACTACACAGGGGTCTGAATGGTATATTATCCATTTGAGAAAAGTACTTTGACAAAAGCATTTGGTAAGCAAGAAAAGCTTAGTTGTTTAAGCATTTTAGTCTGAGATCTGATCTAGCTTGAGAATCAGCATCAGAGATTCACTATGTGGTACTGGCAAAGTTGCATAACTTCTGTCTTTTTTTTCAATATTTATTAATGTAATAGTAAACAAACCTAGAATTACCACCCGTTATTAAAATCACATGCAATTCCCTTTAATGAGACTGTCTCTTCAACCCCTTCAAGCTTTACTAGCATAATTCATCCTGGCTGAAAATGTTATATAGTAAGGCTTTTATTCAAGCTAAAATTTATGGAAATATTTAGTCATAAATGTTTATAAATGCTTCCAAAGAACAACAAGCTACAAACATGACATTTCACCTATACTAAAAGATGTTGATTCATTTAGAACCCCTAAGCTTTGAAACAAGGACTTTAAACTCGTTAGTTAACTGCTGCGCTATGGTTCTCTGTGTGAACTGATCTATGTGTAGCTTGCCTGGGCTTCAAAATTCTTACAGAATTTACCTATGCCATACGTTTCTATAAAAATAATGTTCATAAATAGAAGTATTTAGCTTAACATCACAGAAGAGTTCGCTGTTGCTGTGTTTTCAGACCTCTCACAGATGCCTCTAAAGTCGAAAAAGAGCGAACACAAACAACCCCACAGAGTGATGCGGAATGCTCTAGCCAAAACGCTTCCCAAGACAGTCTTTCCCAGCTGCCCCCTCTGAGGGAATAGCTAGGTACTGCAAAATTGCAATACTAGCAGTTTGTGAATGTCGCATTTCCCATCACACTGATTAAATGCCAAGTTTAAGAAAAAAATATTCTTGTATCAGAATTCTTGGGCCTTTTTTAGTTTGGGGGTTGTTTTTTTTTTTGTTTTTGTTTTCTTGGTTTTTTTTTTCAAATCAAGGGATGTACACAAAGAAGACAGCAGTAGAAAGAACACTACTGAAATCACGAAGTCAAACGTTCAAGCTCAAGCTCTGGTAGACAGCACAAAATTAAATAGCCTACATTGCTTAGACGGATTATAATGTACTCCTTAACTACAAGATCACATACACTGTGTCCTAAACACTTCAGCTTTTCTAGGACACTGAATAGATTGCCCACAGAATCAAAACACAGTAATGAAGGAAGCTGTTCACTGTAGAACCTCTGTCTGACTTGTTAAAGAAATGGAAACTATATAATATATAATAAATGAAACACAATTTTGCACACAGGAAAAAAGGATGGCTTCCTGGCTCACTATGTTTAATTCTATCCTATGGAAACAGTTTTTCTTCCTGAGATTTCAGTGAACGAGAACAGCAATTAATACTGCACAGTCTGTTTTTTTTATTTATTACCTTATTTAGTGATGCTGCTCTGTTAGCAGAAACGTTTATTTCTCACAAATTAAATAGGAATGAATAGAAATTTTCTAATGAATAAAACCTTACATAACACTTTAGGACTCTAAGAAACTAAGCAGAAAATGTTACCCACATTATGGAGATCTGTGACCTTATGCTCTCAGCACTTCTGTTTCCTTTCTACAAATTGGGGTTAATTCCACCACTCATCAACAAGGACATTAATGAAGATTAATTATCGTTTGCGAAAAACATAATATAGTGATGTGCACCACCGAAGAACTCCTGAGCAAATTAATCATTTCTTCTTTAGAGCAGGAACCGAATAGATTACAGTAAATAATATATGGGGCAATGCAATGAATGATGAGGAGAAGACGAAATATTGAAAGGCTGCTTATTAGCCAAGCAATATTTACTTTGTGTACTTAATAAGAGGGGGATCCTGTAATTAAAGATTGCTGAAATACAAATGCAAAAATAAAAAGGTACAAACTAGGAGTGAAGGGATAACTGTGATCCCTCACCCTCCCAACTTCATAATTATGAGATCTTTTTTTTTCTTTTTAGCACAGCAATAATTAGTACAGTATAATGCTATTTTTATTTTCATAGATTGAAGTTTCTGAAGCATTTTGAGATCCAATAATGGAAGATGCAATGAAATATCTAATTACCATGTTAAAAAGCTATATTGTCTCCAAAGAAATAGATAGAACAGTAGCTAATTCACTGTCTGCCAGACTTGAGATCAGAGCCAATCAAGGCCACTTCTTCTACGCTGATGAGTGATGACTATCACTTATTGTCCATGAGTGACAGTACAGCGGAGCAGAAAAAATGCCAACTTGATTTTTTGGTTTCAACAGATTTCAGGACAGAGTATAAACTATATTTAAAGTAGAATATAAGAATAAACACATAATTAGTGCAGCATTTTTGATTAAGTATTTTTAATTACTTAAATAGAAAGATGTATCTTATTACAATTGTAGGGATCACATTTTTTTTCCTGCACTCCAGTTGCTACAGACATAATACGTTACCTGGCAGTCTTCACCAACTGCAAGCCAGTAGTACTTAGCAACTCACAGTGCGGTTAAAAACGTATTTAAATAATCTTCAGTAATGCAAGTTTCAACTTTTGGTTAAATTTGAAGGTTTCTAATAATAGAGTACTTGAGCTTTGTAAATCTTAGAAATCTAATTAGACAATGTTAAGTTCTCTCTAGCTGAAGTCACAGATGTTTCATACTGGGAAAATCAGCAAGCCCCAGGGTTTGTTTGGTCTAGTACAGTGTCAAATTTTCATGGATAATTTAATAGCTAATAACTCTAATTCTTTCCCATAAACCACGAGATGATAAATAATGATTGCTCTACAGCCATAAAATTAACCCTACAGGCTGAAAAAAAAAAAAATAAAATAAAATATTCAGGAACTATTGAGGAGATTCATTTCTGGTACTTAATGTTTCTTTATTACTAATCGCTCCTGAGTTGTATTTATCTCACAGTCTTAAAGAAAAGGCAAATAAACCCACTGAATTTGTCAATTCAGAAATAAATATATACCAAGGATGCTGTATGTATTCTTGATCTGTTACACACACACCCACTGCAGTTCAGTGAAACACCAATTAGACTTCAGTGAAATAAAGTCGGGGTTTTTTAATCAGTTTCTAGTAGCAGCAGTTTATGGTAACATCTCGTGTTTCCTCCAACAGAATTACAGTTTCTATCTAGGAAAGTGAGATTTTCTGCTTTCAAAGTTGGTGTTTTTTTTTTTTTTAAAGATCTTTTTCCTGCTTTGCAAAATTATAAATAAAATATAGTAATTCTTATTGCTTTAAAGAGAACTAGACAAACAAATGTAATTACTGAGTTTGTGTTCAAGAGTCTGCATTCTGTGAGGAGATATATTGATTTCTTACTGAAAAACATCAGATTAACATTTAGCTGTTTTTAATAAGGCTAACAGCAGGTTGAAGCTTATTTGTTTTCATAAAATCATTAGCACTGTGTGAAACGAACTGGGTACACCAGGTGAAGAGCGCACTATTTCAAAGGTTTCCCAGATTATTTTAGAGAAGCCACTCCATAAATAGGACAGGTCTGCAGATAATACTCATTTTCCTATGTTTCATCAGACTAGTTGGTAGCAGTTTTTTTCTCCTATTCATTTTAACACAGAGGAGATGGCTTTAGTTTTAAGGAGAATGGGAACAGTGCTGGCAATAAATAAAAAATGGGAATAATGCCTAAAAGTCAGAACTCAGCAAAATTCAGAAAACAAATTCTAAAGACATGCTACAGTATTTGGGAATAACAGTTTATCTAATCAAAAGTCATGCGCAAAACTGTGAAGAGACATAGAGAATTGTGCTACTGCTGGAAAAAAAAGGGTACAGAAAATACAAAAAGAAAAAAGGTTTGATACGACAGAATCTCAATACTATTTTTATATTAAATGTATATATACACTATTTACCCATGGAAGAACTTTTTTGCACAAGCCAAACAGGTAATTTTCTAATTATATCTGTGTTTTCTGATCCATTTCAGAATGCAAAATGTAACACTATCCAGCCACTGTATCAACAAAGCAACAAAGAAAGGTTCTTCCATTTTCTTTTTTTTTTTTGATTTTTTTTTTGTTAAAGTTAGGTGTTGTTTTGGACTTGTCAGTATAAATGATTTTGAGATATTTAAAAGCCAGAAAAGTTTTCTTCTTTTGATTCCAGGTTTTCTTTTTTCCTTTTCCCAATAGTAGTAAGTTTGCTAATCTGAGCTTCCTAGAACCCGATGAAAAAGAAATCATACATACATATATATATATGTAAATTAATGGAATTTATAGCTTTGGGAAAAGGCTATGCTCAATTGCTGTATGATACACTAATATAAATATTGTCCAAGAAGGCAAAAAGTAACCAAAATCTTACTTTGGGCTTGCCTTGACAATGCTCACAAACGAAGCTGAGGGAAAAAAAAAGAATGGGGTGACTTCTTTCAGTTGGTGCACGTATTCTCAAATGCTGAATTAACTTGTAAGGTTCAGAACAAAGAGCTGTGGTGCTCCCACAGAAGTCTGGAATTCAGTTGCAAGTACGTATATCCTGGTAGGTAAAATGAGGACTTTGATCATGTCTTTTTCTTTGTGAATATTCTGCGTTTATTCTGATAGTAATGAATTTTCTAAGACTTGTTCAAGTACAATGACATTTCTAATTCAAATATGAGTTAAATTCTTTTTTCTGACAATGAGGAGGGATTTCTCCCACAACACACCTAGGAATATTAAACAAGTACTCAGACTATAAATACTTTTACATTAGTATCAAACACTGCTCTTTCCTCCTCTTTACAAATCTTTTTGGAAAGAAAAATGGAATTATTGGCATGCAGTGAAATTAAATCCACATGCAAGTTACACTTCTACAAGACTATGAAACAGTCTACAGGATAATTTTTAATAACCTGTGCCCATGTTTTTGTTATATCTTCTAAATGCTAGCTCAGCCTCAAAATCAGCTGGCTTATTCTAAGAATTCAAAACTTTTATGTTACTTTGTAATTTAATCTATTTTGGGTAGATTCAACTCTTCTTACACGGCTCTCCATAAACCAGCAGGTACATAAATAATTTACTAGTTTAAAAACACATGACAGATTAGTTGACCTGTGGGAATTGTGCAAAGCAGATGAGAAGCAAATGCAGTTAATTTAGACGGCAACTCAGGGACAGCAAAATATGTTTTATTTCTTGTATTACTCCTGTTTAAGTTTATGGACTTAGAAAGTTTGTGTGTCCTAGTAGCTTAGTAACTGGCTTCCTTTCTCTTGAGAAGGGTCCCATGCAATCACTTTTGTTCTGGTTTTCTCTCTCACACAGACTATGGCAGTTTACATCTTTGAAGGTGTGGTAGAAGTAAATATCCTAACCTGATAGTATCTGTCTCCCTAATTCCAGTTGACATTGATTAAAAAAGAAGAAAAATAGGTCTCATGAGAAAACTGAAAAAGCAGTAAAAAGTCAGGAGCTTTTAAACTTAGATGTACTAATCAATATACAATGTGTAACAAGTCTCACTCTAAACCAAATCACAAACAACAAAGTTAATTACATATCTAATCTTTTCCCTGAAAATACTCATTACACTGGCATCTTCTGCAGTTTTTCTTTTTTTTATGGAATGGCCTCCTGAAAGAACTGTACATTGCCCTTATTAGCTTTCCTGGGTCCCAGAAGAGCTACCTCCAGCTGGCTACTTCCTATCCTTTCCACTTTGGCTTACAAGTCCTAATCAGGAAGTTATCCCCAAACCACAGCAAATTTTACTTACAAGTATTTAAAAAGCTAATACAGTTGATACATCAAACAGTTATTTTTAGTGCTTGCATTCATTTATATTCTTTATATTTCTCAGATTTGAAAGCATCAGCTGCATCTGATGTGGTGAACCCTTCAAATTCTGCTTGCATATACAGCACACTGCTGAACTGTAGTCTTACAATATTTTTTGTCATATTGAGGTGATATAAAGAGTTCCTAGTAAGTTCTGTATCTATGTATTTTATATAGAGAAATCATGATATGTTTGTATGAAAGTTATGATCAGCAAGAATTAATCTTCCTCCACATTTAACTTGAGTGGCTCCGTTGTTCCCAAAGCCCTGGTTTCTGGGATGCGTGGGAGTCCACTCACCCTCTTCTACTGTCCACTGGAGTGGGTGGGATGTTACCCCACTCTCCAGAGGGACTGGAGAGACTGGATACACTGATGGTTGAATGATCTAGAACTTGCCTTGGAAAAAGGACTTCAGCAAGCATGCTGGGCATATGAACACCCTAAATTTGCTTTGCCGTAGGCATGAAGATTACCTACAAGCCAAAGGATGGAGGAGCCTTATACTCTGACTAAAGAACTATTATCAGATGGCCATTTGGATTTTCCTGCCTGAAAAAAATGAGGCAGTATTCCCCCTGAAATTTTTGCCTTTCTATAGATTGTACGAGAATTCTTTGGCCTCAGAAAAGGATAAGGCCAGCATCTATACAACTCAAATCTATGAACAGAATTTTTGTGTCAGAAATTGTAAAAAAAAAACCCCTGCCAATTAAATGTAATAGTATTTTTGCGTGCGTAAATTGTGGGAAAAATTTGGTTGCTTGGGAATTATTCCTCTAGAAAAGCTAATCTCTTTGTAGGCATAATTTTAAATGCTTAAAAGTAATTAGGAAATATACTTCATAAGCAATTTTATAATTAAAAAAAACCCACAATAATTATTGCTTTAAAACATTTTTGCAAATATGCATTCTTGTTAACTGTTAAAGAAAGTTATTCATCTAGCCTGCCAATTCTGGAGCTTTGAACAAAGCCCCTACATTAATTAAATCTAGTTTGGCATCATCAGGTTATCAGGTGCTATATTATAAAGTGAGTGGAAAGTGAATTTTGAATTATCAGTATCCACAGTTTATTCTTTTGGTTTTTCATGAGCCCTCAGAAAGCCTGATAGCTTTGCTAGGTGTTAACTGCCCTTTGCTCCCTCCATGTATCTCTGGCTTGGAGAACTTCAGCAGCCACACAAAGACCACCTCTGTAAGAAGAAAATCCCAATTGAACCAAGCTCTTGCTTGTGGTTAGGGTGCTATTTCGGACAAAGCTACAATCTTGGACTTCTCTCGTCATATCTTTTCCAAGCAATAGCAAATAGAAGTATCTGGCTGGCTGCATCCAGAATTTACCTCTTCCCCATACCAGCTGTATTAAGCTACCAAAACAGCATGCACCGGCACATGCATGTCTAATCATATTTTTTTTGCTCAACTATAGTTGTATTTTTAAAGTTATACATTTTCTGGATTGCTTTAAGCTTTTCTGAAGATAATAATAATTTTTTTTTGTTGTTGCTGTAAACCGAGACAGGATGAAGGGCAACATATCAAAGCTGGATTAAACATTAGCAGAAAATATACCACTAAGTGGGAGTAAAATCCTAGAACAATTTGCCCAGAGTAGCTTTGGAATCTCCTTGACAACATTGAAGACAGGGCCATGAGAAACCTGATTTAATAAAACCTGCTCTGAGCAGGCTCTTCAGCTAAGCTTCTGGAGGTCCTTTACAGCCCCCATTATTCCACAAATTTATGAAAGCAGTTGCCGGTGTTTTCTATTAAAATTATGTACACTTTACAGGATTTGAAACTGCAGAAACAGGGTGGGAAGGAGGAAGAAGTAGGATTGTAGCCTCTCGGTGAGTTCAATCCCGAGATAGATTTTGACCCTTGTTCTCAGTGCTTACTGACTCTTCTTATTCAGTTTCTCTTGAATGTAAAACCCATAAGCACAAACTCCTATTTTCATCCTAATCAGGAAGATACATAGTCCAGCTCCCTCTTTGCTCTCATGAATCTAAAGACACCTGTGACAATTTCTGCATCTGACATCAGTAAAGGTGGAATTAGATCTTAAGTAGAAAAAGGTGACAGAATCTGAATACTAGAAAGGTTTTCAGGCCATGAATACTTATTTCACAGATACATATAATGCAAAGCTACAGCCTAATTTCACATCTAGGTGGGATTCATGAAAAGCACTATTCTCCAGCAATTTGCACTGTTTATGTATCTCCTGTTCAGTCTTCTAGTTACTGTGAATACTCAGTCCCCATGCAGTTTGCACTCAGATTTGATGGCGCGACCAAAAAAGGCATACTGAGAAGAAACTTTCTAACTTAATAACACTGTCTAAGCAGAAAGGCGGATAAAACTAGACTGCTCTCATTTTAGTTCACTCCTTTTTTTCACAGCTTTTTCATCCCATTTCTTCCCGTGGGAAAGCTCCCAGCCCTGTCAGCCTCTGGCCCAGGTCCAGACCCTGGGGATCAGATACCTCTTTCAGGAGCCAGACAATTGGATCTGTCTGTGGTCTGGTCCCAGCCTGCTTCAATCACTTTAAACCTGTTAGATTGTGAAATCCTTGAACACTATGTAACTGCTGAATCCTTGGGTGCCTTAGACAGACACAACAAGGGAAAGCTGGCTTTTCTTTTTCTTACCTATACAATGTTATCAGCAATTCTGTGTCCAAAATATTCTGTGTTTTTTAAGTTTCAATATATACCTAAAATATTTACGCTCACATTTTAGGTACTGAAATGATTTTCAATTCCCTTGTTACATCTTTCTTTCATTTTGTAAACTTTTTTTTAAAGCAGTAGTGAAAACAGAAGTCAAACCTATCATTGACTTCTCAATATAATAACAAAAAGAGCTTCACTATTCAAAAATCACCATTGATAACACAATGCATAGTTCATTAACAATACACCTAAAGTGCAATTTTGAACAGGAAAATCAAAATTATATTATATTAGATGTCTTCATCTAAATACCTCAGAAAATAAAAATTTCATTCATGTATACATTTTCCCTATGACACAAAATAACCAAGTTGTCTCTTTGTATCTTGTTACGTACCTGCTTATCTGAAAATACAGAATTCAAGAGCAAGACACTTGGTCTCTCAAAGCATGTTTTGTCAAAATCAAAAATATTACTTGGTGGCTATGAAATTTATATTGGTAGTAAAGGAAAAAAAAAAAATGAACTAGAAAACATGACCTGAAATGCCAACCTGCTATTCTATTTTTGCTGAATATACTTTAAAGCTTTGATTTTAAAAAGCAAGTAAACATAGCTACAAATCACACTCTTATAATGTAAGTTAACCCCGTTATGGCTTTCAAATTAACAGACAGAAGTAACCTCTTAATAGGAAACTGTGGGTATTTTTAAGCATTCATGATTGCTTTTGCTTAAAACCTAGAACACTGGATGCTTTATCAGTAAATAGATACATACAAATAGAGATAATTGAATATTCCCTTCTTAACTAAAGTGTAAATTACTTTACCTCTGATAATATAAATATGAGCTCTGCATTTGCACCTGATGATACAAATAGCTGTTCATTGAATTTAAATATATTTGTTTGATAAGAGGATGTTAACATCGTTCTTATTGTTTGTTCTAGCCACGACCTCCAAATACAATGCCTTATACAGCCTGATTGATTATTCTTGTCCATAATAACATTTGAACTTACTTATAAAGGAATATTGTGTATGCCTGAAAAACTCGTTTTCAACCTAAGAAAGTTATTTGATGATAATGTCTAAATGTGATAACATCTAAATATCTTCAATGGCATAAGCTTTATGCACAATGCCTGTCTGTAAAAGTTGTCCTCTGTTGACTGGCCGCTAGCTGGAAAGGATTTCTGTTGCTAACAACTAACAAGCTCTCCTTTTATATCAAGCGCTACAGGTCCATGTTTTTTAAGGGTTCATAGACCTGTTTATTTGTGAAGCTTGTTAAGAGTTTTTTATTAAGTTCAGCTAATTTCAGAACTGTAGAATGGTATAGTTCTCTTTTTGCTGTCCAAAGATACACTGTTTGTTCTTTTCTTTTTTAGATTTACAGAATTCTTCTGTAAGCAAAATGTGAAAATCATGGTGCATGTTTTCCCGCAGTATTCTATGGTCTATGCCATGCTGGTGTTATTTATTGATGGGTTATTTGGAGTGTCTCAAATTAGGGTAAAAATGTCTTACAAGCATGTCTGGTGATTGCACTGTAAGCTGTTATAATAACAGTTAAAGCAAAATGCATTGAAAAAGGCTTAGATACAAATCGATATTGAGGAAACCCAATACACAAATTTTCCTGATTTTTCCTCCTGGGGAAGGCAACACATCTGCTGTTGTATTGTAAAGAAAGATTTAATTCAGAACAAGTGAAAGCATACTGTCATTTGCAGAAAAAACAAGAAGTAATGTTCTACAACAAACTCGAGAGATGTGTTTTAAAATACTAGTGGCCAAGACAAAATATCAAAATTAGCACAAAAATACAGACTATATTTTTATCACTTAAGATTCAAACAAGACACTGTTCTGTGAATGTCACATCAGGGTATCGACATTCTTCTGGCAACTGAGAGATATAAATGCAACTGATATACAGAATGCCCAGCTATTTTGTATTTCTGTATTGCAATAACGAAGTACGGTGAACACTATTGTTTCAGGCCAAAATTCAGATAAAAGATGCTTTGAATTCTACATGAGAGATCAAACACACCAGTAACACCCAAGATAAGGAAAGGTGTGAATTCCCACTGTCCTTCAGCAGCACAGGAAAGGCTGTTGGCCCTCTGAACAGTACACAGCTTAACCTGGGAGGGTGCCTTGGCTGGTTTTTGGAACCCTGCTCTACCTCCCTTGGGATGTCTACAGTCAGGGAAAAGAGAACGGAAAGGTTCATGGCTCTTCATCTGCATTATTACATGTGCACTGTGGGAAAGGTTTCTAGCCTTAACTCTTTTAAGTACGTTCCAAAAATTCATGTTTATAAAGCCATGCATATTTATAGAAAGATAGGATCACCGCTCATTAAAAACAGGTGTTCAACTTACTCATTTCTGTAACCATAAACTAAATATACACAGTGTGTAAGTGTTCTTTGGGCCAAAAGGTCTTCTCTTCAGGGCTTTTCTGATAATGGGTAAAGTCATCTAAGATAGAGTGGACTAACTCTGCCTGACAGAATATATTTTCAAGAGAAAAAATACTACTGCAATACCCTTAGCTTTAGTTCTCCCTGCTGTCTAGCTAAAGAAGCTAAGGATCACTCCTCTAAGGAAAGGAATGCATAAAGCAGAAAGAAAAGGATGGAAATAAAAAACAACACAGAGAGAAAAGAAGTATTTTTCATTAAAAAATGAGTGTGAATTTAAAAAAAATACAAAAGTCAAACTATCAATACACCACCAACATTTATCAGCACAATATGTAACACTTTACACAGCTTACAAAGAAAATATTTTAAGTTTGGCATCTTTTCTTTACTTGAAAGCAACATTGCTAGCCTTGAACTGCAAATACATATTGAAAAACTCTTTTTCAGAGACAGAGGTGTTACTGAGGCTAGTTTATAATACTGTCTTCCATAATACCAAGTGATGACAGGCGAAACTGAGTTGATAATTTGTGAACTTCAATCTTACATTCTTTTTGTTCACAAGAATTAATCTAATTAATTTTTTTTTAAGTTCCATGTGAATGAAACAGTTCTCTCTATTGGTATTAGACTATTAAAACTCTTTACAAGTCAATCTAGATGAGGCCAAAATAATTTCAAAACTGTTCGTGCGATAGTCAAACCTACAACTGTAGGTATTAAAAGGTATTTTAGGTCTCTTACTGTCACAGACTAGTTCTGCTGTAACAAAACTATTATTTCCTGCACCAGAAAAAATGCAATAGCCTGCTGAGTTATGAAAATTCAATTTCTCCATCACATGTTATAAGTCAATATATCATGCTAATTGCTGTATCATTATTGTTGGTACTGATAATCTGGTAAGCAAAACTCCTCTTCATACTTCATGAAGTTAACCATATAAGCTTTAAAATAATTAACCAAATCCTCTGAAAGCTAATTTATAATGCAATCTTCTGATAGATAAATTTTCCATGTTTCGGTTATTTGGTTATTTCAATCTTAAAGTATCTGTTAACCACCACCATCCAGTACAGAAGTACTGGTCTGGGTTCAGCTGTAGCAGTCATTTTTCTCCTTCCTAGTAGCTGGTGCAATGCTGTGTTTCGGCTTCAGTCTGAGAACAATGCTGATAACACACCAATGTTTTTACTTGTTGCTCAGTAATGCTTGCCCTGATCAAGGACTTTTCAGTCTCATGCTGTGAAAATGAGGAGGAGCACAAGAAGCCAGAAGAGAACAGAGACAGGACACTGATCCAAAGTAGCCAAAGGGATATTCCATACCACAGCACATAATGCCCAGTGTATTTAAACTGGAGGGAATCACCCAGACGGACCAAATCGCTGCTCAGGTCAGGCTGGGTATCGGTCAGTAGGTGGTGAGCAAATGTATTGTGCATCATTTCGGTTTATTGTTTTCTTTTCCTTTTCCCCTTTTAGTTTTATACTCTCTTTCCTTGTTATTTCCTTTATCATTATTATTATTAGAAGTAGTAGTAGTTATATATTATACTTCAGCTATTGGACTGTTCTTATCATAACCTATGGGGTTTACATTCTTTCAATTATCTTCCCCATCCTGCCTGGAGTAGTGGGGACAAAGTGGGGAGTGAGCAAGATGCTGTGTGGTTCTGAGTTACCAGCTGGGTTTAACCCATGACAGGTACTATCTGTGTCTACAGAGCTGAAAGATACAAATCTGAAGCTTAAAATGCTGAATCTGGGTTTCCTGCATCCTAGATAAATGCTAGAATCACTGATATATAACAAAAACGTAAACCAGTATTGCCTCTGTCTTAATGGCCACTTCTTAAAATAAGACTTACTTTGTTCTCTCCAGGAATATGCACAAGTGTTTATCCCCAGTAAGATGCTACAGGTTCCCGATTCTGCATGAGAGGACTCACTAAACATTTCTTAGTTATAATAATTCAAACATCCCCATGCTGAACATTTCCTGACTTCATATGTCTCCCTTCACTGTGTGTTGGTATTCTGGTAGGTTACATTCAGACAGGCTGCAGAAACTAGTCAGGAATCCAAAATTACTTATTCTAGTCTCTCGGATTTGTTTTAGGAGAAATAATGTCTGCGAACCAGAAAGTGTAGAATTTTCTACAAATATCAAAATAGGGAAAATTTATTTCATCCCTCTACTCTTATTGACTTTTATTTTTGTGCCTGACTGTTAATTGAAAATGTATTTTACTGAATAATGTGTAAACAGTTCACATGACAGTGCTAACTGGAATAATCAAATCCATGTATTTCAAAGATTATTATGATTCTAAAAGAATGTATTAAATCTGAAACCATATATTAAATTAGCTACCCACTACACAGTTTAATCCTTAAAAATAACCAACCTGTTAAAAACCTAGCTCAAATATAAGACATAAGATTTTGCCCTGACATCTGGAATGAGACTTACGGAAAAACACTCACCAAAGCTGCACAATTACTTTGAAAACATTAGGTATAGAAAGCCAAACAACGCATTTCCCAGAAATTACTGCAACTGAAATTCCAAGAGGGAAACATTTTTGTCATGTGAATGCCACACAGATAGTATTTTAGGTTCATTTGTTTGAAAGCTTATTATCTCTTCAGTGTACGAGCACTGTTTGAGTCATTCATAAAGAAAATGATGGATAGTGGATTAGAATATAATGAAACAGGGAGAAACTATTTTGGAAGAAAGAAGCAAACCTTTTTCGTGATCAGAACATTGCACTTTGAAAAGATGATGCAGTACGGGTTAGACATAAGGATTTACAGCTCCACAGCTGCCTTGGTGGAGTCAACTGCCACTGAAGAGGACTACTCTCAGTAAGAAGAAAGGTAAAGAAAACTACATGAACTTTTAATGTTTATAAAACAGAAAGTTTACACAAGCAGAGATAAAATGCAAACCTAGAAATAAGCTAACTCGGAGGTAGAAGTGTGAAAATATATAGATTTTTACTGTCATTTACTAGTCCATACTAGATAATATATGGTAAAAGCAAGTATGTTATAAATTCTAAGACAGAGAGACTTCAATAGACACTGAACATTTTGAGGATCAGACAATATTGTTAATATTGATTGATCCTAATTATCATCTAGTAAAGAGCTTCAGTTTCCCCATAATATGTCAATAGACAAATGGAAGAGGTTTTGTAAAGACTGGTATGATTTTAGGTGTAATTTAAATCTCCAGCTTTTTGTTCATTGCCCCATCACAGCTGTGGTAACTTCTAGCCAACTACACGCATACATTTTCTTACAGATATTCCACAGTTCTGACATCAAAAATACATTCTTCAATTAATATTGTCTCTTTTTTCCTCCATTTACATTATTTCTAAATTCAGTTCTTAACCTTCAGGTATAACTAATTACGACAAGAGAGTGGTAAGTAGAGACCACTTACATGAAAAACAACTTATGGTGTCACTCAAACAAGAATCATGGAAAAATAGCCAAATATTAAGCATCTTCCAAGACAAAAACTCTTAAACAAATACAAGAAATGACAATTCAGTCAAATGCTAAGAATAGTAGATATGATCTATGTGGTATGTCAACAGAAGAATGCAAAGAATGGTAGTAGTATTTTATTAACTACAAATTACCCAGAGTGTAACATTAAATAGCTATTTCAATTTTTCTGCCAGCATTATGGTTTTTTAATACTACTCCTTTTATACATTGTAAATTTTACTTTCATTTCTTATTACACCAAAAAGACATACACTGGATCTACATTGCCCCTTTTTGCTTTTGATGTTCACCTCTTGGTCAATATCCCCCAAGCTGCTTGTTGCAGCCACAAGTATAGGCTACACTAATACTAGTGAGGTTACACTGCGCCAAAGCCCATACCAGCATCCATTTCAGATTTACCTCATTAAAAAATTTCTTATGTCAAGTACATTGCATGTCTACATTTACAGTAGTCTTTTATTCAATTTTGAAAGAAGGCTAATGCCACAGACCTTCAGAAACAAACTGTGGTAAAATAATCTGTCATGACTGAATAACTTGTAATTCAGTGTGACCACAGTTCTGTAAGTGAATGTGAATGTTTTCTGTTAAAGGAGACATACTTCTGAGGCAGGATAGAGATAAGATAGTTCTCCAAACTATATGAATATTTAATTGTAGAACATCATGTCAGATGTTTCATAACTAAACTGAATTATCTGGATATTTGAAATACAGCCTCTTCAAAACTCTACTGACTGTCCTTCATGCTTCCTTCTGCTACAATATTATGCTTGCTGAGGACATTCACGTTTGTTTATCACAGTACATTTAAAGCATACTCTTTTCCTGAAACTCAGTGTTCTTTCATTACACCTAAAGCAGGGCTGTGCCAGTCAAGGTAAGATTTAGACTTTGGTTGCAAAAAAATACAAATATAGGAATTAGATTCTACCCTTCAAGCAAAAACAGAGGGCTTGTGGAAAATAAAAAGTATGTACTACATAAAATAATATTAAAACTCATAAAGGTTATAATTTTCAAAATGTTTTGCACAGCTTACAAAATGCCATTAATTTTATTAAAATTGTAGTCCTTTTTCTGACAACAGTATTTCCTAAATTTTTGAGTTCCAAAATACTGACTCATGAGAAAAAGGGGAGATGAGTAAAACTCCGCTTCGCTTTTCTCTCCCTCTTTTCTCACCCACTTTCTTGTTGCTGATGCGAACATTTGCTGTTGTTGTTCTGATTTGTTTCTAACTTAGACAAACCATACAAGGAATTAACTGACTTAGGAATTAGCTTTTTTTTTTTTTTTTTTTTTTAATAGCTTGGCAATAGAGAGGAATAATTAAAAAAGAAAAGAATTAAATAGTAAGATATTATTGGAGTGCATTCTTGCACTTAAATTCGACTACGCATGGATACCTGCAGAACAGCCTTTTGGTAATGAGGCAGTGATTAATCTGATTTGTATCTTCTAAGAAGGAGTATATGCTGCTCTCATTGGCCTACAAGTTAGCAGCTAGCAAGTAACAAACCAAATCACAGGATACTAGCTTAGCTTTGCCTAAAATGGGTAATTTGTTAGACTGCAGTTTTCCCATAAAGAGTTATTTCTATCTCACTATCCAGCAGGCTGACACTTGGGACTGGGAACACCTGGCAGTGTTCTTAATGAGTTTACCAGTGTTTCCACTAAAAATGCTGACTTAGTAACTGCAATGGTATGTTTACTGTAGGGGAAAAAAAAAAAAATTACTAACCTGTAAGCAATAAAATCAGTGAAATAAATGTTACTTTTTGTGCTAATACAGTGAGACTGTAATTAATAAAGAGAAAGGAAGACAAAAAAGCTTATACAAAAATTGTCACTGACAAATTCACAATAATATTTATTTCATAGGGTTTCTATCAGTTACAAAAAAAGGTAACTTCTCTCATGAACATTTTAAACAGTTAATAAATTATAGTCGAATTAACGTAAACAAGAGAGTTGGTTATCTTCTCTTAAATATTACTTGAACTATAGGTTCCCGTTCAGTAAACATCTGAAAATAATTCAGTTGTTTGACTGCAAGCTTGACTGATTGAAAAACAAATGGAAAAGAAGGTTTTCACATTAGCTATAGGCTTGGAACGCATTTGGCATTTCTGGGATCTGCGCACTTGCCAAATATACTGTCACCCTAAAGCTACAGCAAGGCCCCATTTGAAGGATACCAGAATTACTGACAAGCTTCATTCAGAGTACTTTAGCAAAAAAGTCACTGAAGGCTTACAGACGCTGGCCTCACAGTGTTCAGTGATGAGACTTTTATGTTTCTGCAAATGTATCTGTGCCTGCTATCAGCACTGGTATTTCTTCTACCTACTGAAGAACCTGAGATCACCAGTCATTTAGGATATTTTTTCCCAAAATAATTTATAAAACAAGAAAATGTCTTATTTTATAACAGTTTATTCATATTTGACTCAAATACTTAGATATTATTATTTTAAAAATATACTGCATGTAAGTTACACTTTTTTACTGTGCTTTATAAACTTCAATAAATAAATATTAATATTTATTACAAAGTAAAATAATTGGTAGAGACAATAATAGTGTTTGCCCTCAAGGGTTATCTACTTTGTTCTAAATGGCTTGCAAAATGTATCAACAAACTTTCCCCTACTCCCCATACATATCTAAAACTTTGTAGCCATGATGGCAACTTTTTCTGTAAAGCACAAGGAATAGCAATAACCCAGTGTAATTATTGATTCTTAGCCATTACCTATTATAATATTATAAAAATAGATAATATACTAGCATTTATAATCTGTAACTCAAAAAAAGTCTCACCCCTGCACTTGGCAAAATCTTGGAGCAGATTCTCCTGGAAGGCATGCTGAGGCACATGAAAAACAAGGTGGCTGGGGACAACCAGCATGGCTTCACTAAGGGGAAATCCTGCCTGACCAATTTGGTGGCCTCCTATGATGGGGCTACAGAGCTGATGGACAGGGGTAGAGCAGTTGATGTCATCTATCTGGACTTGTGCAAAGCGTTAGACACTGTCCCACACAACACATTCTCTCTAAATTGAAGAGACATCAGTTTGATAGGTGGACCACTCGGCAGATAAAGAACTGGCTGGACGGCCACATGCAAAGAGTTGTGGTCAACGGCTCAATGTCCTGTTGAAGACCAGTAATGAGTGGTGTCCCTCAGGGATCAGTGTTGGGACCGGTCTTGTTCAGCATCTTCATCGGTGACATGGACAGTGGGATTGAGTGTGCTCTCAGCAAGTTTCCTGATGACACCAAGCTGTGTGGTTCAGTTGATACACTAAAGGGAAGGAACACTATCCAGAGGGACCTTGACATGCTTGTGAGGTGGGCTGATGCCAACCTTATGAAGTTTAACCATGCCAAGTGCAAGGT
>WYDI02018202.1:9297-28345 GCA_009867235.2 Psittacus erithacus
TGTTCATTTTCTCATTGACCAACATCCCCAAGTCCTTCTCTGCAGGGCTGCTCTGAATCTCTTCTCTGCCCAACCTGGAGCTGTGCCTAGGATTGCTCCGACCCAAGTGTAGGACCTTGCACTTGTCATGGTTAAACTTCACAAGGTTGACATCAGCCCACCTCACAAGCGTGTCAAGGTCCCTCTGGATGGCAATCCTTCCCTCCAGCATACCAACTGAACCACACAGCATGGTGTCATCAGCAAACTTGCTGAGGGCACACTCAATCCCACTCTCCATGTCACCAACAAAGATACTGAACAAGGATGCATGCTGGGATGGAGATAGAAAAGCTAAAGCTCAGCTTGAAATCAACCTTGTGAGGGATTTCAGAAGAATGAAAAAGAGCTTCTGTAATCATATCACCAGTAAAATAAAACTAAGGAGAGCGTGAGCCCAATGGTCCTCACTGCTCATTGTATCAGGGAATCCACTGAGTGGAAAAGGCCATAGACAAAGTTAAGGTACTGAAAAGTGTTTTTTGCTTCAGTTATTACTGATGTGTGTATATATATATATATTATCTGTCTTCTGGTCTTCCAGGTCTATAATGACCAGACAGAAATACAAGCATATACAGTATACAATTTTTGTGCAGTGAGGCAAATCCCTTCAAGAAATGCAAAACCAACTGAGCATGAACAAGCCAGCTGGGCAGTTTACACACAATATGTCAAATACTGTACAATCCACCAGGTTTACAGGATGACTGCTAAGGAAGTACATCACCACAGACCTGATAAGCTCAGGCTTCAGAGAAACAGTTGTTGCATATGCCCATGCAAAATGAATTTATTCAGCTTACCAGAAATCTTTTCTAAACTTTGACAAATTTACCTTACGATCTTTCAGTAGAAGTATGGGATTAATTCGCCCAAACACAGACATTTAATACAATTTGAGATACCCTAAGCTGTCCGAAATACGTACACTGGATTGGTAGTAGTAGCAGATAATCCTACGTTCTTCTGAATGTCAAATGGAGTACAAAATTACACTAGATATGATTTAAGAAGTTTATGTAAATGAATCCAGCCCTTTCATACTTACCCTTCAAGCCAAAAGACACAGGCTCACTTCTGCCAGATTCACATTACCATAGCAAGAATATTACAAAACCATCCTTCTGTGTTTTGCTTAAACTGTAATTGAGGCTACACATTAGGAACATTACTGTCACTAAGTATCACTAAGATAAAAAAATAAAAAAGGCTTAGGAAAAAACTTTAGCCCTAAGAGTTTTTCTCAACAAGTCAAACAGCTGTCAATTTTGAAAGAACCCTTCAGTATCCATTTTTGCTATCCATCTCTTCAAGAATAGGTATTTTCTTTAGGAATACTATGCACCTTATCTACTTTCCAAGTCCAAAAGTAATCCACCTGAAAATGTGGATGTTATACCTTTTGGATCTTATGTGACTAGTTCCAAGTTGTAACATACTTACCTTGTGCCTTTGAAAGCACACTGAGCTGCACATCAAAAACTAGGCTCTGCATGAGACAAATGCTCCCGTGCTATGTTTGAGAATGAGATAACTGTGGAGGAATTACAGGTGCTTTTTTGATGCTGAATTTTTAAGCTCTTGTTTCCAGGGCTTTAAAAAATGTGTTTCAGCACCTGGATGTGGGATATCCTTTGAAATCCAGGAAGGATCTTGTTACCTTCTAGGCTTAATTTAAGAACTTGGGGACATCATTAAGGCAAAATCTGTTTTCTTCTTCATCAGTGCACCAGCTTTCAGTAATTTCATCAAAAGCAGCTGCCACTTTTTATAAGCACTTATTTCTCAAGCCTGCAAAATATTTCTGATCTTTGGGCCCCTCTTTAAGGCTACTCAGTATCTACCAATCTTTCCACTCCTTTCTGAAAGCTTACTTGTTTTCTGGTATCAAAGATTTGGTGGTAATGAAACTCAGTAAAATCAGATCATGCCAGTTCAGGATGTCTTGTCTTTTATCAGAGCAACCAGTGAAAGAATGCTTCTGCTTCTAGCTACATCAGAAATAAACCCAATCAAGTCCATTTGGAAAGAGCTGATGTCAAAACCTCTCTTACTCCTCAAACTTTCCATGCTCAAAGGGTTACTGCTACCAAAAGCTGTGGATAACTGCTGGAGAGCTTGCTTTCAACAGGGAAAATAGTAAACAAAAGGCTACTTTGTTCTTTGCATCTTACTGCCACAGAGGTTTACTGCCACCCAGGTTGAGAATTACAGGTCGTCTTTTACTTGCAGCATCTTCGACTTTCTTATCTAACATAATATTGTCCAAATGAGACTTGTCTTATCCTGAACCCTTGGGATGGATATTCACATTGTTGCCAGAATATTGTTAACTTTTTTAGATACAGTTTATCTAGATAACGTACACAAGTTGATATTGTTCTCATAGGACTTTAAAGTATTTTGCAAGCTAGTGAGAATGTCAAAGAAAACAAAACAGAAACCACAGCGGAGATGGTTCCAGTATAAAACATGTTTTAAAGCAGGTTATTTTTTAAACTTGGATGAGAGAAACCTACTGTGAAGTGAATATGTGAAAATACAGGAACATCTATGTAAGCTTGCTTTCCCTTGTCATACATGGAAAGCATATATTGTTGTGTTTGCTTAGTAAAGTCGTAATTATTTACTTGTGTGAAAGGCGGAAACATTTTTAATGTCTAAAAGAACTACAAACAGATTCCTGATGGTAAAAAATGCACACTTGTCTTTTACTCCTCCCTGCTTCTACACATCTAGAAAGAACAAATGAACAAATGAGTTATGAAACTCACAGCAGTATTATGATATGCAAAATCCTTCTTAGATTTGATTTACAAAAGTCCATGATTATACATTCAGAAATATTCTTTTAATAGTTCCAACTAACACCTTACGAGGAATACTTTTAAATAAAACTAAAAATTGCTATATTTGCAAAGTATAGGCTGGAGGGTTTGTTTTCAGACAGACTGTAGGAGTTAGTTGATTGTCATTTAAAAATCATCAACAAGGTCTCCTGTGAAAATGCCATTGTTAGAGCCAAATAATGGCAAATGTGTCAACAAAGACACATGCAAAGGTACAGACAAGGGTATCTAAACATGTTCATAATACTAAGCACATACTTAAACACTCTTGAAAAACATGACAAAATTTTTTGCATGCTTTGCTCACTGGCAGGATTGTAAGTTTTAGAAAATTTTGTAGTATCTGAGGAATTCCCACAAAAAAATAGAACTCATGTAACATCTAACTCAAGGTGACTGGCCGGTGAGTAGCGAATTACACAGGAACTGTAAACAATGCAAAGTAAGTCTGGAATATTTACATTTCTTTCAACTCTGGAACTTTCATATTGCTTACTGAAAATTGAAAAAAAAGAAAAAAAAACAACAAAAAGAAACCACAAAACAAAACCCAACCCCACAAAACAGTTATACCAGTAGAACATTAGTTTAATGAAATCTGTTTCAGACAAAAGGATCAGTCACTAAGAAAATGTAAGATATGATACAAAAAAAGCACATGGTTACTGCAGGAGGAGATGATAGTATTACTTAAAAAAAAAAAGCGGGGAGGGAGAAAACCCAAATCCTAAGCTCACTATCCTTTCTATAATGTAATCATTAGGGGAAGAAATACTGTTAGAAGTATTACTGGTGAGCATTACTACAAAAGTGTTGCCGTAACATTATTTATATAGGATGACAGGCATACAAACCACATAATATTAAGCAAAAAATAATTGTAAAGCTCCAAATTTGGTACAGTAGTGATGGGATTTGGAAGCTATGTTTTTTACCGTGATTTAAGGGGTGTGTGCTTCTCAAGACCCAGTCCTCCTCAGAAAAAAAAGTCAAAATCAAAAAAAATCAAAAATGCCAACAGGACCAATACCTATAGGGCTGTAAAGTACATCAATATTTCACATTTCACCAAGATGGAGAGATACAAGGCAGCTTGGACATGGGAAGAACTTTCCTTGAGGTAGTAACTATTTTTATTTTTATTCTGACTGAACTGGAATTGATCTTCACTTCATCAGACTAAAATATCCTGTGCTGAGCACTGTAATTCCATGGCAAAAACTCTTCCAGCTTAAACCACAGCAGTCTTTCAGATCAATCTGCCGTACTCCGAACACCCTGTTTGCCTTCCATGTATAGCTTTTCTGAATTTTTTTTTCTTTCACACCATTCTGCCCTTCACATTCAAGACAAGGAGCACCAGAGCTTGCTACAAAAACCACACACTAGCACACAGCCCTGAGCATCTGCAGCACAATTGCTGATATGCTTTTTACCAGATGGAATAATCTGAAACTTTAAAAAAAGGATTTTAATGTATGATTTTCCTATTATATAGTTAGAATATTAAGATGCTCCCAGAAGTCACTATGAAAAATAAAAAGAGAAGGGCTCAATATCAACAAATTTTTGAAGGAATATAGTACTCTTTATTTAGCAAACAGCACAAGTTATTTCAGCCTTTGACAGATTTAACTTGTGTGACCAGCATTTTCACATGGCAGATGCTAAAATCTGCGATTTTCATATTGGCAGACCTACAGGTCTTCTGCAGCTGTCTTCTCATCTTGTATGTTTTCTGCCCATATATATATATATGGTTAGATTTTTTTATGAGCCCCTATAAGCTTTGTAGCCACTGTCTAGAAATATCAGGCTTGCCCATTTTTTTTGCTCAATTCTCTACTGAGGTGTGATCTAGTCATCTGGCTTTTGTTTGAGCTTCCTCAAGATTTATTCAGACCAAATCTTTAGTGTGAATTACCTGAAGAAGTTAGATAAGCAAGATGTATCTTTTTCATTGGTGCAAGGAAGTTTGAAAGTATATTCCTGACATAAAGCATTATTCATTGGTTAACAATATAAGAATTAGAAAAGTCATTAATATAGTTAACGATCCTTAATTACATAATGGAATACCTGTTAAATGATTCTTTAAGTGTCTCAGCATTTCCATGCATTATTGATAGCCAATTAGATACAGACGAAAGAGCTGGGAGAACTATTTGTAGCAAACAATTTATTTGATAAATTTAGCCTCCCTTTCTGTTTTTGAATTACCTGTAAGCAGGATTTGATTTTTATAAATGCCATTGTTACTCCAAGTAAATCTTCTAAGCAACGGTCTTCCAGCCTATGTTCTGATTGAAAATTATTTTACTTGCTATTGCTTTCTAGGTATAAGTTATTCTTATTTTTCCAAAACAATATTTACCTCTTCAGCCTGGTATCATATTCTGTTCCTTCACTAGATGAACACTAAACTTGACTCTTCCTGATCTTTCCTTCTCCTTCAAGACTGGACTCATTCAGTCTGGGCCAGCCATAGGATTTATCCTCCAGGTTTCTTCATCCAAAACAGCATAAAAAACCAGAAGTATTACCATCCTATGAAATAAATAGAACACAGTTGTCCAACAGCTGGAATCCAAACAGTAGAAGTCATGCCTTTCCATCATTTGAATCTAATCAGAATCCATACATTTCACCATTTATTTTCTATTGCCTGCCACGTGCCTCTCCATTAATTTTTAATTGCTCGGTTTACTTATACAATAAATACAGACATCTTTAAATGATTTACGGCATCATGCATCCGGTTCTGTAAAAATTATTTGTTTGGAGATATTAATCTCATTGCACGCCAAATATGGCATGCAGACTTACATCAGTCATTTGAGGGACTTCAAATGTCTTGTCCATTAGTCTAAAAAGTGGTTGTTAAATTTATACAACTTGCACAACTACAAAAGCTTGAGCCAATATTTTGGCTCTAAACAATCTTAGCTCAGTAGAGACAAGATTGGTTTAGCCAACAGGTATTTATCAGTTCAGCTTCAGTTAATGGAATTAGGCCCAACAGTCACTTTTCAGGGGGACAGAATAAATTTTCTTTTAAGCATAGACAGATCTGCTAGACTGGGACATGGCATGTTCTTCCCTTCCTTTTCTGGTAGATGTGGCTGCTATTCTTCCCAGATCCCACACAGAGTGGCAAAGCATGTACTCCCAGTAGGCACACATACATACTGATGACATAGACAGTTAGGTTTTGTAAGTCTCCAAGCATGAAAACTCCACATCTCTGAGCAACTTGTTCCATTGTTTGATCATGTGCACTCTAAAAAAAAAAATAAAATCTTATGTTTAAACAAAGATTCTGTATTTAATTTTGTGCCCATTGCCTCTTGATTTTTATTTAGGTACTGATGGTTCCATTGCCTTTACTCCCCTCATCAAGTATTTATACACATTGATAAGATCCCCTGCAGATTTCTCTGTTTCAGGGTTATACCCCCAGCCCTCTCAGCCTCTCTCCTTGCATGGTAGATGTTCCAGACCCTTAATCATTCCCATGCTCCTGCTCTGGGCTCACTCCAGTACGTCCATCTCTCTCTTGTACTGGGGAGCCAAGAAATGGACACAGAATTAGATGCTGTCTCACCAGTGCTGAGTAGAGAAGAAGAATCACATCCTTTGGTCTGCTGGTGACATTTCTCCTGATGCAAACTGTTAGTTGTTGGCCTTCTTTGCCACACCAACACAGTGCTGGATCACAGTCAATTTGTTCCCAGGATCCCATGGTCTTTTCTGCAAAGCCACATTCCAGGTTGTCATTCCCAGTCTTTCCTGGTATATGAGATTATTCATCCACAGATGCAGGACTTGACATTTCCCCTTTATCAAACTCCATAAAATTCCTGTCAGCAGTAAGGGATAATATTATTCTGAAAGGATAAGTAGAAACTCAACCGGCATCCTTCAGCAACAGCTACATTCAAAATCCATCCTCTCAGCCTGAAATAAACTGCAATTTACCTGGAGGTCTGATCATTCACATTATGTGGGTGGTGTCAACAGATTTGCATCAGCTGGTTGCACTGGAAAGGCTTTTAAGCAGTCTGGGTGTTATGTCCTTGTGGGGTCCACTCATTCCAGTAACTTTAGAGAAATTGATCTAATACTGGTATCTTTAAAACAGGCTCTATCTATGGCTGTTTCCTGTAAAGCTAATTTTAGGACTAAAGTATAGCTCATTCTTAATTCTGGTAGATAAAAATGTCTGATTTACGGAGAAAAAAAGAAAACAAATGAACCTTAAAAAAAAACCCCAACATATTTTCAGTTTTGTTGTCAAGTTACATATCAGCTATTCCATTTTTAAAAAAGTGCACCGGATTAACTACTAATGAATTAAAAAAAGAATCATATATATTTTCCTTGAAGATCTCCTCCAAACTACTTGAGATGTGTTTAATAAAATTGAAAAGTTAGTGTAATATGTATGAATAATATCTAAAGAATATCATGTCATCAGCAATGACAAAGGATGTATAAGAGAATTAAAAAAGACCTTAGGTTTCTGTATTTAAATTTGTCCTTCAGAAATTTTCAAGAGCAAATCTGCTACTAAGATCTGTTAATATCCAATAAGCATTTCAGAATGAAGTACCTCATGTTTCCTTCACCATAAGGGCAAGTGATTGCAGAAGGCACAAAAAGTACTGTTAATCAGAAGTGTGTATCATAGAAGCTTTATCTATCATCTCCCCTCTCCTCCTTCTGCATCTTGAATAAAAGTTATTGCAGCTTGAAATTTCAAATGACAGTTAATTTAAGTGTAGCTTCACCTTATGGTTTCCAAAAAATGCAAACCATTCTTTAGATTTATTTGCTAAGTTTTGTAGCAGAAATTTGTGCAAGACTTTCTGCAAACCTAGACTGAAAAAAGAAAATATGGTTTTAATTGAGTGATTTTAATTCTTTCTTTGGTTTGGTTTGGTTTGTTTTTCAGGGTGTGAACATAGCTCTGATATTCTATCAGAGCAACCTATGACTCTACTTACAAAATTATTAAAATATTAACATATTGGTGCACCAAAATCTAGATGTCTTGTGAAGATAGGGAAAATTCTGTGCTGTCGTCTCTCATAGGCAGGGGTAAAGGGGAAGAAAGGTCTCCAACATAACCAAACCCTAAAAGTTTCACAAAACATAAATTACCTTACCCTGTAATGGTTTAAACCATAACAGAAGACTACAAACCTGTCTCAGACACAGCGTAGGCATTTATACCTACTGAAAATAAGCCTTATTTACAAATCACATTGAAGGCTCTGTACCCATTCTGTGAATTGAAGAGATTATGAGAATTTGGTGAAACTACTGCTTTATGCCCTTTCAAGATGAAGAATGTTGCTCTTTATAAACTAAGGGTGGGAAATAAAAATGTAATAGGGAGTTAGGTCCTAAGTAAACTGTGACGTATATAAAGTCAGCACCATCAGCCTTACTTGACATCTTTTATTCAGTGTACATGCTGTTGACTGACAGAGACCCAACATGTGGATTCATGCTATTTAACTGTTAAGTCAATGCCTAAAAAGGTTACTGACATCCACAATGTGATTGTTGATGAGGTTCCTGACTTTGCATACATTACCAAGGTCTGGCTGGATGACTCTAAAACCATTATTAGTCCAGATGTCTGCTTTTGAACCTTAGCTCATCAAAATTTGAGAAATGGCTAAAGCAGTGATACTACAAGACTTTTAATAGTGAAGACAAGCAATAACGGAAAGTGGAACTAAGCAAAACGTATACTTGAGGTGAGATGTATGTTTTTAATGATAAAGAAAATTTATCCTAGAGCAGACTGCAGAGTAATGACTAGCAGACTGACTCAACATGCCAGTGACAGTCCCAGCAAAAGGCAGTCTTAAAGCCTCATATTTTGTTTACAATGCAGCAAACAATATCAATGAGCATAATGTATTCCAGCACCGGAATCAGAATAAAACAAAAGTTGCTTAGAATGAGATGCACTGTTATGCAGATTTTGGATAGAAGAAGTTCTCCTCTGACCTTATAGAAGTCTAGAAGCAATTACTTATATATAAGGCTTAAATTCATCAATCTACCTTTTTTCCAGCAAAACAACTGAGATCAGGACTAACATAAGAGTTGTACATTGCATCATACTTTACCAAATTTAAGTGAGTGAATGTAAAGTTAAGAACACAGATACTTGGTTTGACCTGGGAATTAATAATTTTGGAAAATGTTAATTTGATTCCAATTGTATTTAATGGACAGATCAAATGAAGGATTTAGGATAAATCTTCTTGATATAATGCTGGTTCATAGAGAGGTATCAGAGCTACTGCTAAGCAAGCTATCTCATGTATCAGAAGATATGTACATATTCCTGTTAGGTCAAGGTCCCATCTGGGGTATAAAATACTGCCTCACCACAGGTGCTTGATTGGTATTCCTGGTGATGCTAATTTGCATAAATCCTGCTTAATTTGCTTAAAATTTGCTTGAGATACAGGTGTATGTAGAATTAGATATTTTGTTAAACAGGAGTAGATTTAAACATGTGCTTATATCATGTTGTTAATTCCCATGAAACATATTCATTAAAATGCTTATGAACAATTGAGTTTGGTATTGAGTAAAAATATCTGTTACTATGCTACATTTGTGCACTACACATGAATGTATCATAGTACATGTTTGAAATGTTTACCATGAGACTTATGCTGTATACTGGGAAACTGGAAGAACAATCAATATCATTAAGTATTATTTATTGTTAAGTACTCTTACTGTTGTTGTTGCATAGCTTTTTGGGTGTTTTTTCTACCCTTTTATGCTTTTTTTTTTTTTTTTAAGAAAAGTCAAAAAGAAAGCCAAAAAAGTTAACTTCACATGAGGCAGTATTGTCCTGTGCTCATTCGTTTTCTTCAAGTCACTTCTGGGCTTGTCCTTCTTTCTGTAACCCTAGGTTTGATTGTGGTTACATAACTGTTGTAGCTTGTGAGCTTCAAGGTCAGTCTCAAGTCGGCCCAAAGTTAACAAGATTTTAAAGATAAAGATAAAGAGAATTTCAAAATTATGGAAATCACTTTTTTCCCTTTCAAGCGTGGTGGACAATACTTTTTTTAATTGTATTTAATACTCATAGAACATAAATTAGGTCTACAGACTGGACAATCCATTCAGAAGTTGTCAAAATGTCCATGCTACTGAAGATATGCAGCCTTCTTGTTGCCTGAAAAGTATTGGCCAACTGGTATTTTTCAGTTAAATCCTTCAGGAAATAAACTACCTAGAGACACCACTGAGAGTCTCCTAAGAATGCAGCCCCACTGCTTTGTATACAGGGAACAGCTGAGGCAGACTGCATTGCCAAATATATTTTCTTAAGTTACAGATTTTATCTATTTGCTTCAAAATACATGTTTGGTAAATTGCATGCCATTTCATGCTGGAAATGCCATTCACCACATAGAACTCGAGTGGGCACATTCACCCAAAATACATTGAAGATGTGAGGGATCCAATCTGAAATCTTCAAAATGCACTTTTTTTTGGCTGAAAAATATTCTATTCCACCCACAGTATGAACTATTTTGACACCACTGTGTTGTTTTATGGGACGTGGTCTACCGGTGTATCCTGTTATTTTCTGTCAAAGAAGTCCTCTGGCCTTCCTTGCAGGGTACCTCACCTATAATATACTGTACCCCCCTCACAATTCCTTGTTATTGTAATTCATCATAGGTCACCACATTCAGTTGGTGGACACTGCTAATATAGGATATTGGAATCCAGAACCACCTGCCAGGAGGCACCTTCTAAGAAACAGAAACAGCTGCATATAATATAACAAAATACTCTGGTGTTTTGATGGAAATCACGTATTTCACCACTTTATGTCAATTTAACTTTCAACCAAAAAAAGCAGGCATTAATCACGAAGTACCCTTCTAATCAAAAGCTTTGCTTTGGCATAATCACATCGTTTCTGTTATTTTGTACAAGTCCTGTGATAGAAATATATAGTTGTATGCACAGGGCATATATAGATGATAGTAAAAATCAGTAACACTAATCATGTTTTTGATTTCATAGTTTCATACTTTTCAAAGCCTACTGTTATCAGCTAGTTGAAATTCTGCAGCTGTGGCTTTAGAACTCCCCCATAGAGATTAAATCCCACTGTGCCCTTTGTATATGCATGAATGTTATATTAAAATGAAAATGTTATTATTAATTTTAAAACCAAATCATTAAAACTGGCCAAATTAACAGACAAATGCAAATGAGACACTAGTAATGAACATACATTATCAATAGGTCATATTGGATAAACTTATATGTTACCAATATAGCTTCAAAAAATTTCTGGCATTCTCTTACCTTTGGCAGACTAAACTTCATATCTCACAGGCTGGACATTTCTTTTCCCAAGGAAGCTTAATGCTTGTATGAAGGGTACTGTCCTGACAGCAACCTTCAGGCACTTCACAGACACTACCTGTGAGTTACAAAACTTCTGAGTAAAACCAGTATTATTTCCCTTATATGCATCTGCTGGAAAAAAACCCCAACTCTTTGAGCAGGATCGTCCAACATATTCTGACAGTTCTTTTTGAAACCCAAAGGTAGATATAGCTGGACATTAAAGCTGAAATATTTATAAATGTTCCTCCAAAACTGCAAATATATTCAACATTGCTGAATTCAAAGCGTTCTGGTCACTTTAGCCCAGCCTGCATGTTGGAGCATTATACCAGCAGCGCATTTGCAGAAAACAGATGTAAAAACTTCACAGGAAGACTTGAAGAGACTGAGGTGACACCTAGAGGGGTATGGCATCTTCAGCCAGATGGTTCTAACTGTAAAATACAGGAAATCACAAACTCTGCACTTCTCAGCTGAGATACAGACATCAGGATACTCTGGTGTCACAGTATTGTGTCTTTATTTTTTCTCTTTCCTTGTTTCAGGTTTCCTTTTCCTTTGTGTTCTCCTAAGTGCTTTGTTGATCCAGCCTTATTTTTTTTCTCTACACTTCTCAGTGAATTTTTTTTCCCAATTTTGATATTCCTATGACATATCTTAACCTTTTGTTTGCTATAAACGCACATAAGGCAGGTCAGAAAAACATAAACAGAAAAACTTCACTTCATATTGTCCTGGGTTCAGCATTTCTGAAGCCAGAAATGTTTGTGTGCATGTCCAGTCTTATAAAGAGAAACCATGCAAGAGATTTGCCTAGCTTATTAGATTCAAAAATATTTCCCTAATTTCATTTTTTTTACGATTAACCAATTAAGGAAACAAAAAGCATAAATCAAAATTTGAGATAACAGTTTCTGAAGATGAGAAAGATTATAATGAGAGATGCAGCTTAAATATATCAGGCTGTTCAGGGACTGTTCATGTACTGAACGAGGCTAAATTTATCAAATGCATTCTTTGCCATTATTTGTTCTAACTTAATTGAGATACATAAGAATTAGTTTCTGGAGCACAAGCTGAATCTAAGTTATGTCTTGTGCAAATTAAGCTGTAGTACCTATTTGTGTGGCTGTACAAGTCCAGAATTGTATTAACTTTCACCTTGCCTATGCTCTCCATCAGTAGTTCAAGAAATGGGATATTTATCAAATTTAGAGACCATTTGACCTTCTTCAAGTTAATACAAAATCAGATTGACCTATGGTTGCCAGCATCAAGAGCTAGTTCACTCATTATTTGACTTCTAGATAGGAATGGCCAAATGATTTGACCTGAGATCACTGATGAGCTTCATCCCATTAACCTCCAAAGAAGGATAGACATGAAAAGGAAAGAGAAATAGGAGACAAAAGAAGCTTCAAAGTAACAGCTGTGTTTGATAAAGAAAATAGCAGAAATATAGTATAATGTTTATACACTTGATCTGCTCAGCTGAAACAGCAGTTTGGGGACACAGAGATGTAAAAACATTAGTATTAAGCTGTTCTAGCTAACTTTAGACCACCTCCTAGTGACTATATTTTTGCCTTTCCACACCAAAATTCAGCCTTGCTTTCCTCTGTCCGTTAGACAAGTCTTGCCAAGACAATAGAAACAAATGATCTAGAAGACAATCTGTGTTAGTAGTTTCACTGACTCTGAAATGGTAAGATATTTCATGAAAGCAGCTGATTTACAAGAGGGATCTCAGGAATGTGATTTCTGGTTTTTTGGTTTGTTTTTTTTTGTTTTGGTTTGGTTTGGTTTTTTAATTTCCTAACAACTTAATCTAACACATCAAATCTCACCTGATTTTATAGAAGGAAGATGAAAACTGGCAGTTTGAGTCAAGTCTGGTTGCAGGTGAAGGGCCCTCCCATGATTTATGCTACCAATATATATGTCCAATAAATGAAATTATGAGGAGCTTTGTCTATTATATTTTCTGTGAATCAGCTGTGGGACCTGTTCTACCACCTTTGAACTGAAATTGGAGACAGAATCAACTGGACTTCCAGGAAGACTGGAGTCAATGTAGGAATCAGTTTTATTAATATCTTTATTGACTCCTGTTAAAATACCACAAAATAAGAAAGAGATGTCTTTCTGAATTTCATCCTTACGTAACTTTTCTGTTAATTTTGACCTATACATAGCCATATCACCAGACCTGGTGTTACCCTCCCTCTACCCTAGCCTGTCAGAAGGCTTATTGCAGAAATGGTTGTTCTGGTTTGGAGTATTTTCACTACCTTAGTTCTCTGCAAGTTACCATTGTGAAACATCAGCACCACTACAAAATCAGACAATGTAATCTGAACAGCCTCCTTCATTTCTGTGTGGTGAACTGTGGAGAACCACAACTGAAAATGTTTGCTTCTGGCCGTGTATTTGACTCAGGCACCCCCTATTGCATCAAAAGGGAGGATCAATGGCAGAAGGGCAGTCAGTGCCTGCTGATGCAGGAGAACAGGAATACCTTGACCTAGTAGACCTCAGTCCACCTCTCTTGTAAAGAAACAGACTTTTAGAAGGTATTTAGATCTTCACAAATATGCTTAACCTACACAGCCTTCCCTGTAAACAAGGAGTACATTCTATTCATTAGGCTCTTTGGAAAATAATAGAATTCACTTTTCTGAAAATTTTCAAAATTTTAAGTTTACACACAAGAGATTTTCATATTTTCCATAAAGCAAGAGAAGAACTTCAAATTAAAATTAGTCGAATGAAGAGATGGGCTTGTAGTCTATTTTATTTTAATAATGGGAATTTGGGGATAAAACCATTATTTATTTATTTATTTATTTTTGTTAAGCCACTGCTGTACATAATGAAATCTGTGTCAAAATAGTGCAAAAAATGTCTATTTTACATCCACTTTATATATTTCTACTGTCTATCTGCACTCCTTGAAGGCAAAGTTGATAGCAAATTTACCTAAATGCATTTTGTGTCAAAAAAACAGTGCTGCCAATATCTGTGTGAGAGTGGTTTGAAGAGAATACTTAAGAAAAAAGAACAGCCCTCTTTCTCAGTGCAGAAAACAAATGCCTGACTAATCTAGCAAGACTCTGAATTAAACTTTTTTATTTTCTAGGTGGTGCGCTACTCTCTTTTTAAATCTTTGTAACCATTTTATAATCATTATTGCCCATGAATTATAGCTTATATCATATTCATACATAAAGTGAATCAATATTGTGCTATAGATCTTTTTACCAGTTATGCAATCAAATGTTATGAAGATACACTCATGCTTCAAAACAGAAAACTATTTAATCAATTTAAATTCAAAATTAAGATAGAGATACTAATCTATGTTCATTGGTTCATATCATTATAGATCCTGTCAAATAAATAAGAAAAGACATTCCTTGTTCCTGGGAATTTACAATGTAACATAAGGAATTTTCAACCTGAGACAATATCACATTCCTTCATGGCTGTTTCTGAGGATAAATTCTAGCTTAATTCTGCCTTTATAATTTGTAGAATGCTCTCAAAGCCCGAAAAATGAGAAAGAACAATCAGACATGTTTTATGCAAAAATAAAAATCCAGTTGTGTTTGTTGGCTGAATGCAGGATAAAATGAGAGTTTCTTCAAGTCTCTGCCGCCTTGCTGAAGAATGTTTCCATCCTGTATTCCTGCATCACCCCACCAAATAATGGCACCTTGGTCCTCAGTGAAAAACACATCATCATCCAACTGATCAGATCCCTTTCTCAGGTTCTGTTTCAGGATCTTTGTCTATAGGACCAGCAATTTCAGGAAAATGAGCAGTAGTCTGCAGGGCTGAGACACAATCTACAGCCTTCCCAGATGATGCACCATCATTAGCCTTTGGTGGTTTGTCTCCCTTCTCCACAGCATCACTTCTTCTCTTCAAAGCTTACTCTCCATCAGACAAACAGAAGTAATAACACTTTATTATTCATTATAATAAATAATTCTTTGAAACATGGTTTCAGAAATGCAAGGTACAGGCTGACTTCATTTCCCTGTATAGGCAAAAGCCCAGTTTGCCCTTGTGTTACGGCAAAGTCTAACATTTTCCTTTAGTTTAAATGTATTTGGACCTGAGACCTTAGAGTTGCCATTTTTTGACTGAATTATGAAAGAATGTCTGTAATGAAAAGGTAAAGTGTTCTAACAAATGTTCTTGTTCCCATATTATTCTCTTTCTCACTAAAATATTACAGCATATTCATTCAATTACAGATTAAGTCAGTACTGCCGGATTATAATATGAATAATAACACTATTAATTCTGTTTATGTTGGACTACTTTCTATTTAAAAAATATATATGTATATATTTTATGGGTAGTTGGTTACCTCCTCAAGCAGAGACAAGTCTACTATATACTGATTTAGGAGATAAAACCTGTCCAAACTTCTGTAAAGATCAGAATGTCTTATCTTAAGTTGGATTACTACTCTTGCAGACTGAGACCAGATAAACAAAGCCCTTATACAACTTTAGGGATGTTGTGATCAATTTGCCTTGTGCACGACTCTGGGGACCATGCTGTTTTACCATCTTGATTGCAATGATAAATCCATCATTTTGTTCAGTGCGGTGGAAACAGCTCAGAGCCTTGCCACTTGTGGCAAATCTTTTCTGTGGCAGGCTCATAGTAAATCAGTCTAACCTGAGCAGACAATGATTGATTCTGAACAAAATGTCATGAACAATCAAATCCTCTGTTTTCTTCTTTTGAAACTGAATAGATTTAACCCCCTAAATCTAGCTAAATTCCAAACAAAATTAAACATGGAGGGGTTGTTTTTTGGTTGGTTTTTTTTTTTTTCCCCAACTGCTAATTGAAAAAAAAAAAAAAAAAAAAAATAAAAAAAAAAAAAGATTAAAAAGAAGACCTTTAAAAAACATTTTAAAAAGCTAAAGGGTTTGGCAAACAATGCACCTGTTATTTACAGTCATTAATCATTACTATCATTGGGACTCAGAGAAACACATATTTTAATCCACATCAGCATGCATGTGTGGGAAGGAGACAGGAAGATTTATCAGCTCCCTGAGGAAGGTTTTGTTTCTTTCCTCCTGCTTGCTTAAACCCCTCCCATAATGGAACTGTGGCAATCATTAAGTGTCTGAAAAATTTTGTAACAGATGACATCAATATTGTAACATGGCATTAGAATCATCCAATTGTCCTACTGGTTTATCTTCGGTTGGTATTTTTTGGAGGTTCACAAAAGCTGTTAGAAAGGACCCTGAACCATTACAGGTGTTATGGGGAATCTGAAGTTCTCCCAGAAATCTGTGTTGGTCAAAATCCAACATGTGATTGAGTGTGGTTGAAGCCAATCCTATATTTAACTGACAGAAAATGTACAGAAAATAACAGAAACCTGTTCTGGTCCCAGTGTTAAATGCTTCAAAGGTGGGAATTTGTTTTACCATTAAAATATTTTTTCAGGGTATATTTAGAAAAAAACCCCAAAATTTTCATTATAACCCTTTTAACAGCCAGGTACGTCTGTAATAGATGCAGAACTTTATAAAGACATGAGCAGATCTTTCTGCTTTACAATTTATGAGAAATAAAATAATGTTAAAGAAAAATAGCTTTGGCTTTTGAGTGTACTAAATAGAAAATGAAAATTATATAGTTACTGAAATGATTACCTATTTGTTTATCTAGTATATTGGATGAAAGAAAGTAAAGGAATTGAAATTAAATGGATTGTAAGCATCTTTCAAATCTACTCTTTTTCTAATATAGAGAGATCAAACACTTTGGAGAGGCAATCAGCATCAACGTGAGGTAGAGCCAACAGAAGCATCTTCCAGCTGAGACAAAAGGCTTTGCAGAGCTCATTTCAATTTAAGAATAGCTTAAATTGACTATCAAACATTTTTATACTGCTTTAGAGAAGTAGGAATCTTTCAAATTTAGTATATGAATATTATGCTTGTGAAACTGAAACACAAGCAAAACTTGCTATGGATGGAGTATTACTCTTTGCATAGCCCTTCTAATGGAACTATCTGTGACCTGAATTAAAATAGTTATTCCTATTCGCATGTTTTTAATCAGAATGTTAGGGGAAAGGCAGTTCTGCTTTTATATCACCAGGGTTTGATATTCAAAACTAAGTTTAGTTTTGATTCAGAACAAACCCCTAGAATTCTCTGTGACAGGAATAGTCCAAGGGTTCTTAATACAAAGACAATCCACTCTGAGAGACTGAACCTGGGCTGCAGTTTCTGAAAGCCCTGGGATTTCTGGATTAGAGTCAATCTCCCTGCTTGGATGATTCAATGACATGAAGCCTCATAGTCTTGTCTCTTCAGCAAAACCAACCAATAGCCATATATATGAGTTTTCCAGAAACTGGGGATGTTTAGAAGATGCCTGTCAGGCAAGCTGCTTCTGCTTGATTTGTAAAATAACTGTTCTTAAACTGAATTCTGCAGATGTCATTCCCAAGTAAAACCTTTTTTTTTTGCCTAAGATTTTTCAATGAGCATTAATCATCCCCTTATGGCTACACCTACATTTATTAATGCAGCACAAACAAGCATGGGTTTATCAAGTGAAGCAGCTGGTTCTGAGGACCTATGTCCACACTGTATAGGGGGGCTCAGGGACTTTTATTTGGACTTGCTGTAGCCCACATGTGAACCGTATTCTCCTTAGTCTGAAGCCCATTCCTGTTTTATTTAATCCCAAAGGAGTCTACTTTCAGATTTCCTTTGTAAGAACCAAATAGTGGATCATACACTCCTAATTGGAATAAAACGTTAGGGTAAATATTCCATCTACAGAAGGTTAAATCACGAAATGTACTCTCCACTGCCTGGGGATATTCTCCTCAAGACAGATATGGCTTATGTTCCATACCGTGCCCAATAATGCATAATACTTTAACAGGTGGCAGTGAAAGTTTTGCCTTCATCATGAACTTACAGTGAAGTGAACTCAAGTGCAAGTCATGACACCATTATTCTGGCATGGATCCCCTTGCAGAGTCAATTAGCAGAAATCCATTAATCTGAGGGTTTTTTTTAAATTCCAGCCATAGTAAACAAATCGGAAGCATTAGTCACAAAAAATTAAGTGGAAATTTGCTTGGAGAAACTTGAATATAAGGATCTTTTTTATATGAGGGCAGTAAAGAAAAGACATAAGGTAAACAAACTGACTCTTAAATTTGACTAGGAGTTGTTCATATAGGATCTAAATATAGTCTGAAATCAAACTTATAGTTAGTTCAGATGAGATTTTCCACATGTTACTGTGTAAGCGGGCTTTTTGTGTATAATTTGAGCAGGTCACTATGCTTCAAGTTTTAAAAATAAAAAGAAAAAAACACCCCTTCCCCACAAAAAAAAAAAACAAGCAAAACCACACACACAAAAAACAACAACAACAAAAAAAAAAAAAAAAAAACAAACCCAAACAACAAAAAATAAAACCTACAAAGCAAATTAATTGATCAGGACCAAGTACAACCTGTTGCCAGAGGAGGCTACATTATGTCAGTGAGAGGCACACATATGTTATGAACTTGTATTTCTCCTCAAATATAAATATAGTCATAGAATCATAGAATAGTTAGGGTTGGAAAGGACCTTAAGATCATCTAGTTCCAACCCTCCTGCCATGGGCAGCGACACCTCACACTAAACCATGCCACCCAAGGCTCTGTCCAACCTGGCCTTGAACACCACCAG